>JASDQU010358893.1:0-11926 GCA_032191745.1 Picea mariana | reverse complement strand
CCTTCATTTTGCTGGATAATAATAAAGGAAGGACCTGGCAATTTCTCTGGTGGACGTAGCCCACACTGGGTGAACCACGTAAATCTGTGTCTCTCTTGTATTGTGTGTCTTCTGTGTTTTGTTTCTGCATTTGTTTTATTTTATTGCTCCGCGGTCCTGTTTTTCTAACATAGAGCTGAAGGATGGGGAAACCCAAAACAAGGGGAAGGAGAGGAACAAAAAAGGCCAAAGGAAAGGGAGAAAAACAAACATGAAATAAATAAGACCACAGAGAGTCAAAACTCTAAAGGAGATCATGGGCACAACAAGAGTACAATGGAAGAAGGCGTCATAGACACAAATACCCCAATGAAGGAGGCCGATGGCGATTCAAAAATGACACCAAGCGAGGTAGGAATAGAATACCCAGACCTCAGAGACATTGTGGAAAGGGAAGGGATAGACCTCCCGAATATACTGGAACAATGGAAAAATCAAGGAGTTGACAATATACCAACAGAGTAATTGGATCACATCCAATACCTATTCCTTCTGAGGGAAGAAGAAAAAACCAGAGGAATCAAGCGCATGCATGGCGAAATAAGAATCTTGGGTATCAAAACTAGAGATGGTCAGCCGCAACACTCACCAAAGTAGGCAAGACGGAAGAAAGGGAGGAAATCAAACAACGTAGCCCTACAGGAATTGGGAGCGCTGCTGATAAATTTAGGTAAGATCAAAAATCTCTTTCCTAACTCCCCCCCACATGTTTAAATGAAGGTTATTACTTGGAACATAAGGGTCCTGAACAACCCTAGAAAAAAACAATCCTTAAAAATAGATTGAAGATCGAACAACCTGATATATGCTTCATTCAAGAGACAAAATGTAATATGGACATAATCGAAATAATAAGTAATAAGTACTTGAATAAGTACAAGTTGCTGACTTTAGAGAGTCAAAACACGGTGGGAGGCATCCTCACCCCGTGGAACCCACAATCGGTGAATTTTCTTTTTGTTGAAGCCACTAGGCATACTTTATATGTTAAAATGCAAGTGATAGGGAACACAAAGGAGTTCTTATGTACAAATGTATATGGACCTCAGGTATTACCATCTAAAATGGCGAATTCAATCTAAAAGAGGCCTGGTATTACATAGCAGGCCAGGACCAAGAAAACCCAGAACCACACTGGGAGAGGATTTGGAAGGGCCCCCAATGGCCAAAGATTAAAGTGTTCGAATGGCTAATCCTACACAAGAAGATACTGACCTGGGAGAACCTAACAAAAAGAGGATTCATAGGACCCTCACGGTGTCACCTGTGTGAGGCCAAGGAATAATTGACAGATCATCTCCTAGATGAATGCAACTATACAATTGAGATTTGGGACTGGGTGGCTTGTATTTATCACCAGTCAAATCGGGGAAGGGGGGATATCAGAGCCACAATAAACACTGAAAGGAGAGGTATAGAAACAATGAGGTGGTGAACCTTTGCTGGGGTCTGACGTTGTGGATGGTAATATGGGCGATTTGGAAAGAACAAAACATGCAAATTTTCAAGAATGAAAGCCAACTGGCCTCACGGATAAAGGAAATTATCGTAGCTCAAATAAGAGAAACAATGCAGAACCTTAACCTTAACAACTCCAAAAATCAAAACATAGGTCAAGACTTACAAATTTTGGATTTTTTCTATTTGAAAGAGTGGAGCTGTAATGCACCTGTGCCTCGAGATCCGTAGATCCAGACAAGATTGAATACCTAGGCTCCTCTTCTGACAAGCTTCATTAAATTGAATTTTGGACGAAAGGCAATTCGGGGATGGCAGGAGTTGGTAGGGTAATAAGAGACAGTGGAGGGACCATCTTACGCATATATGCATAGAGCATATGCAATTCTAAAAATAATACAACAGAGTTTGGAGCTCTGGAACTTGGCCTGGAAATTCTATGTAGAGAGGGCATGATGAATGTCATTGTGGAAGGTGATTCGACTGTGGTTGTCAACATTGCGAAGAAACTCCAGTATGGAACCAAAGTGAGCAAGGTATAGACACCGTCATGCCCTTTAGGATGTACTGATGTACTCCAAGGGTGTCACATGTTATGCCCTTCAAGCACTTTGACCTTGAACAATGAGAATATGATACAACTGGAGAAGATCCTATTACTCATGTATTTTCCCCTATTACGAGACTACTGGATGTTGAGGAATAAGGCCGCCACCTTATTACATGCCCCTTAGTATACCTCTCGAGTGAATAAGACCTAGTCTACCCTCATGATATCGTGCAACCCTTTGAGCAAGAGTGTCCCTCACTCTTTAACTTCAACCATGACGTGAGTGTGTTGACGGGCGAAATCGACCGTCCGTCAACTGAGAGAGTGGAACCGGTCCGGGGTTGTCTAATAACCCAAGCCGTTTGGAATGAACCACCCTGATGGGTTTAATGGCTCTGTTGACCGCTCTAAGGTCCTAGGAAAACCAAAGAAGAGAAACTAATCTAAATTAATCTAACTAAAACAAATAAAACAAACTAAGCTAACATAAAACTAAATAAAACAAACTAACTAAAACTAAATACAAGAAACTAAACTAACTAACAATAAATAAACTAATATACTAATCTAATAAAAACTAACTACTAAACAAACTAACTAATCTACTATCTATATATACAAACTACTAATTACTATTATACTAACTCTATTAATTAAATATCTAACTACTTGTTGAATTATAACTTATTCACAAATATACAGTATTCACAGAATGCAGATTTGAATAAAACCTGTAAATCTCATTTACTTTCTGTCCTAAGACAGCTAGAGATATTTTTTTTTTTGATTTTTATGATTTTATGAATAAGAAATAAAACTTACTAAAATTAAACGATCTAATATACTTAGTGAAATTAAACAATCTAATATACTAATTCTACCTATAAATCTAACTAAACTTATATCTAAACTAAACTACTAATAAATACACTAAACAAACAAATGATAAACTGCCCTGGAAACGCTCCAAATCTGTCCTGTGTATGATGACTTCGAAGCTGGTCGGAGGAAGGAAACTTGCACCGGATTGATCCAAAAGCTTCTCGTAAACGATTAGCTGCAATGCTCTTTGAGTTGTTTTACAGGACAAACAAGACATAAAAAATCATAACAATTATAGGATTTATAAATCTCTGCAATAAGGGAAACCTGTTATGCAAAAACTTATACTTAATAATTCAACTTATAAAGAAGGGAAACCTATCATTCACAAACTGAATCAAGTAATTGCTATGTTTTTATATGTTGGAAGAAATCAGATATGGATTATATTGATTAAATTATATCATTTGCAAAAGACTAAGATAGCTAAAGTAGTCATTAACCAAATGCAAATTGATACACATGAACATAAAACAAAATATTGATATTATGAGAAGCTAAAGCTGTAGCAGAATATCAAATTCTGTCTCAGTCTGTATTAAAATTCCATATCCTTGTTCTCCCACGAATGAGGATGATCATTATTACAAAAATAATAAGTATTTATAAGTTTCTCCACAACGTAAAACCCCTCTGTGGATAATATCAAACTGTTTACATAATCTGGGAAGATATTCCCAAAACCAACTAAACTAGGAACTAAAATGAAACCAAAATATTTCAAATATCCCCTAACTGCTCATCAAATCCAATGTAATTTCGAATTCATCTGCAATGGATCAAAAATAACAAGTTAGAAAGATATTTTATTAGCAAATCAATAAAAATCTAATTCTACAGACTTAGCTACAGAATCATCTGATTCTGTAGCTARTCTAAAATAACATACAKGATCAKAATAGAAATTGAATCAAATMTTTTTAATAAAATCAAATTGAATTAACAACCAATAAYAAATCATTTCATTTGARAATGTTATATYRTTTGCAATCCAATMGAATCMAATTYMAATAACYGAATAGAGAAATRGTCATACTCTGTTTCGATTGTAATCGGGTAGACAGAACCAAACAGTTTTAAAAATCGCTTCATATCCAATTCGAAAAGTAATGCAATCAAACAGATGACAAGAAAACGTTGTGTTTTTCCAACAACAGGAGATACGATCCGATCAACACAGAATCATTTTAAAATTGTTATAACTATCATGACATTAAACGATGCATGCGACAGGTAGACCAATTCGAACAGGGACGAGAATTGATTCATACAAAATCGTAACCAGATTAATTTGGCTTTGATTAGAATCAGAATAATTGATAATTGGTTATTGTAAAACGGGAAAATAAACTCGATTGGTTTTGAACAAAATGATTTATTTCAAACGAATCATGACCAAGTTTAACATAGAAACAAATCGTGAACCCGGATATAACCAATCTCATTTTACAAATCAAATTCAAACATAGTATCTATCGCAAATACGAATCCAACTGATAACATGGTCTAGCTAACAGTCAACCAATGCGAATTAACCGGCTGGGTTTTAGCATACTCATTATGAATTAAATCAGTTTTATGATTTGAGCGTGTTTGTACAAGATTAAAATAAACAACATTGTTTCTGAAGAAACAGAGTCACACTGGAAACAATCTGAGTTGAAATCCTGTTCTTTGAAAATCATAATGGCACAAAAAACCGTAACAATTAACCTCATTGAAATCGTTACCAATCATAGCGTATGCGTTATAACGAAATCGAATCGAAATATGATTGCGTTCAAAATTGAATATGAGAAACATCTCTTGTCTAGAATAGATGCAAATGACTTCAATTGACAGCAGAGCATCCATTTTAACTCAATCAAACAAATCAAATCCACACTAAAATCAATCAAATCGATGAACATTTAATAGAGGCTAAACTGGGAAAAACGAAATTCCATTTAGTCAAAGCAAAGCTATGTATAGAATGCTTACAATGTAATAGAGCCAATCAATGCTGTAAACAGAACTGTTTAAAACTGAATTCGAATTGTTACATAAACAAGTGATATCAAAATATACCTGTGTGATGACGAGGCTGCTCAATTATGCCAACTTAGAATTCATGACAGCCGTGGCTGATTCCACATTTTTAAACAAGATGGAGCCTGTCATCTTTTGTTTCTTATCAGTGGCTTGTAGCTTGGCCTTTTGACTGGTAAGCAGTGCAACCTGGTCCTCCAAAGATTGAATTCTCGACTGGAGAATTGGGACATCATTATAATACCGCTCCAACCACGAATTGCACTGATCACAGGGTGACACTGTAGGTTTAGACAGAGCAGGAGAGGGTTTGGATAAATGACTGGGGGCTTCACAAGGAAACTTAATGCCTGGGTAGTTAGGGTCATTCTGTAGGCAAGGGGGTAGGTTTGACACAAAGTCATACGAGGGTTCGGCACACAAACCTTTCGAATAGGGGTATTCGCTAGCCAAGAAACGCTCCACTTCCGAATCAGAGTCCTCACTCAACATGATAAGGTTTGGTTCGACAGGGGGTTTTGGCTTATTCCTTACCATCCCTGAAATCAAACGTGCATTCCTTTTCCCTTTGGCATTTGCAGTGAGGTTTGGCTTGGGCTTCTTTGTCACAGGCTTGACAGTCTCAGCACTCTTAGTCGCATCATGGGGTAGATCGGTAGGAGGGTCGGCCGAGGGTTTAAGTAGTAGGACATGGTAGGGTACAGGAGGTACAATCTTGACCTCGCTCACCACTGGTTTGTCGACCTGTGTAAGGTTTGAATCCTCAAAACCATTGCGAGCCATGATATTGCTCCAACAATCTTTGTGCAAAGTCAAATGATAGACAACAATAAGTTTCACCAGCCCATAATGAAAAAGGCTACTATCAGAGAGGTTTCTTTTGTACTTCTTTGACATTTTGAACAGGCTTCAATGCAAATAATAAGGCATATTTAGTTGATAACCCATAAAAACCATAAGCAAAGGAAGGTGGTGTAAGAACACAAACCCGTATCGACCCTCGCAGGTGATAAACTGTTTGATTATCATCAATAAATCGTGCCAACATTGTTTAAGCATGGTCACGGGCATACCTTTATCACATGAGGTGATTTTTCGAGACTGGAAGAGCAGTGTCCATGGGACCTCTTTAACTTTACAATTCTTGGACCATCGTTGTCTAGTGGCAGGCAAACTCGTAGCAAGACTGAGAAACTGTTCATCAATTTCCAATTGAATATCGTCGACCTTGGCTCGACATCCATCAAAGGTCATGGAAAATTGTCGAGCTACGCAGAGGTTAAAGCCCTCGAATCTTTGTATAGATGGAAGCCACCCATTTTCCTCGAGGTCACTGTGGGCACTGTCAAACATCAACATAGTTTGGCTCCCATTGGGTTCAGCTCGAACGACTGGTGCCATGAATCGAGCACATGGTAAGGGTTTAGTTCGAATTCACCAAAGCATAGGAGCAGAGTTGTTCGGTCTAACAACAATGAACGATCAAAGGGGGAAAGCATTAATGCGCACATGCGAGGGTGGTGGAGTTATTCACTGCCATGCATAATAGTTATGGTAAAGTACAACCGACAAATTCCACATCTGTTCAATCAATCATAGCATAGCTCAAAAAACCATATCGTTTGATCAATCAAATAGTGAGTGTTATGCCAACGCGCCAAATCAACTATAGTTTTTCAAACCATTGACATTCAACGTGAAACCAACCCCAAATATTAACCATGCACCATTGTATAAATCAAAAGTTTTAAACCATTGTGCCAATCGATACTCATAAAATTGACAAGCCAAGAGCTATAATAAGGATCACATCATATATATAAAAACAAAAATAAATCATGACCCCTATGTAATTCATAAAGATTAGGCAAGTCATAGTAAGTACAAATCTATATGTTCACTGCCTCACAAACTTAATAAAATCAAGTTATGCAATCAATATAAAAATGTCCAATGAGCATAGTTTAAAAGTCCTTTCAGCCACATGATGATAAACCAAAGGTAAGTGCCATAGAAAATATCGATAACAAGATCATGACAGTTCAAATAACGATCGAAATGTGACCTCGAAAGGAAAAGTTTTCACGCTTACAGTCGTGAAAATTTAATGGAGACCAATTTTCAAGTGTCGCAATAAATGAAAATGTTGTCTATTTGAAAAATGCGACGAAAAACTTGATGTTTGGAAGACATAGGTGTAGGCAGCTTATAGGACAATAGAAAAAATATAATTGGCTGCCAACAGAGTGCTAGTGAGTGGAATCAAGGATGTTGTTCCACCCCTTCCTTTATATCGGTTTGGTTATGTTTATCCCCGTTACTCCTTTTGTGAGTCAGATCAACAAGAATGATCCTTGTGCTTGCATCCACTAAACAGGTTTTTATCAGTAATGTCCACAATTTAAATCATTTATACAAAATTTCATCAACGCATTGACTCCTTGATTCACCCCGGAGTCCTAGGGTCTTGTTGACGATACCCGCGTCAACCAATCATTGAGCTTCTTGTACACACAAAAACTCATTAATAATATTTGTACAAAATCATGACCATCCATAAATTTTATTCAACATGATATAATGCATAATTAATCAATTTCACAATTTGATATTTTAAGCAATTCATAATAAGTATAACATTCATCAAAATATTAATTAACTGAGTTATTTGAGAGAAAACTTCCTCAAAGAATAAGTATGTTGTCTAAAAATAGCCAGGTGAAACGGGGCATTACAATTTGGCTTTCTTTGCGGCATTAGTGGGGGTTTTTCTTTTCACAGGGTAATCCAGTAAAATCCTTTACTTCGTAGTACATCCTCCATATGAGATTTCCATGAGAAGTAGTTGGTACTAGTAAGAAAAAGATCACTTAGACTAACCATATTAAAATACATAGGTAAGATGACTTTAAAAAAAGAAACTGAGTAGTATATGGAAAGCTCTCGAAAAAATGGGTAGTTAAAAATACACTAAAAATGAACTTCAGATGTCAAAGTTATGCCATTTTTAAGAAATATATAAAAGGTAACCAAAGTGCCACGTGGCAAGTAGAGGTTGGTCCATGTTGTGATAAATACACAATAATGTTCTTACGTAAAAGAAAATTTCTCCCATTCTCTAACTTTGCCTATAAGCTCATTTTTTAAAATAAGTTAATTATGAAGTGACCCATTTTTATAAAACGAGTGAGAATCACTTGTACAATGTTATAAATTAAATTTGCATGAAAAAAATTAACTTTAAAAAAACAATAAAGTTAATTTATGGTGACTCACTTTTATAGTTTAAGTGAAATGCAGTTTACAATATAAAGTTATACGATAACTCAAAGTTGCATGAACTTTTTGAAAAAGTAACTTAAAAAAAAACTTGAACTCAAGGTCTCTTATTAAATAAGATAACTTTCAACCAAGTGAGCTAATGCAAAATATACAACAAATGTGATGAAGGAGAAGGAACATTTTTTTTTTTTTTAAATTTTACACTTTCCCTCGAAGTGTTTATTTGCCCAAAAAATCTCTTGTTTTTGCCTCCAAATATGACAAAATGGTCATATCTTGGGCAAACAAAAACATTTTTGAATGAAATGAAAAGTGTTTCCAATTGAAAGCAAAGCTCCAGATGCAATGGAACAACTCACTCGACCTAAAGATGCATATAAATAATAAAACCCAAAAATATTTTGATGCATGCAACAACACATGTTCAAGACCTTGATCAATAAAGAGAGCGATTTTTCATGCGGTCTTTGATACCATGTTCAAGAAAACATGGTATATCCACATAGGACAAACACCTTAATAAATTTCTCATACAAATAGATCAAAGATCAATACACCAATGTTTTATGTGGCTAAAATCCTCAAAAAGGGAAACAATCCACGACCCTAGCCAATGCAACCACTTGAGGCAATATGTTAATACAAAAGAATTTTTCTGTATGTAAGAGTTTTTATAATCGATATTTAGCAAATGACCCTTCATGCTCTTTAAATAGAGATTATGGACCAATCAGGTTCTAAGTCGCAAATCAATATAGCCATTAGTATTGAGGGGAATATGAACTGTCATATCACTTTACGTCGAGAACATACCGTGACCGTCAAATTACATAACTATAAATGCATACTAAAGAAACACGCTTTTACCTAAAGACAAACTATACCAATTTGATCTTAACTAGCTCCTAAGTGTTTAAATATCCTAACACCAATGTTTGTAAATATTTATGCAAGGCTTTTGCACTAGTTGGAAAATGGATTGCATGGAAAATTGGAAATGGAAACAAGGTAAGAGTGGGTGTGGAACCTTGGGTGGGGTGTGGTGGAAATTTCAGGTTGTCTACCCCTCTACTAGAGGTTTTTCATGCTTCAAGGGTCTTCAAATTAAAATATGGAGTAGGTTTAGATGAAGGGTGGACCCAAAAATGGAAAACAATAGAGGAGCTAAATTTATAGGGTGGAAAGGTTGTTGAGTGGCAACATTTTATTGATATTATAAAGCATAATTGAATATCTCTATCGGATAAAGAGGATGAGCTAAAATGGACAAAGAAAAAAGCTTTGGGTAATTACACAACAAAATTAAATTATGCGGCAAAAGGGGTGGAAGAGAAAAGAGGGGGAAAAAGTTGGTGATGGAATGTAGTGTGAAAACTTAAGAGTCCACTCAAAACTATAATCTTTTGATGGTGTGCTTTGGAAAACAAGATACTTACGTGGGATAATGGGAATAAGAGAAATTGAAATGGCCCAAGATGGTGTATTTTACACAAGGCTAACAATGAAACAATGGACTATCTATTTATTTTTTGTCCCTTTCCATCCAATCCAGAAAGAAATATTGCACTTGACTAGTGGAAATAATAAATGGGGCAAGGATTCCCTATTGAGTTGTTTTGAATATTGGTGCCAAGACCTCTTCATTATGAGCCACATGGCCTTGCCTTGTTTTGTCTTGTGGGGTTTATGACTAGTAAGGAAGAAATCATTCTTTCAAGGAATAAAAACTTATCCAAGTTAATTGACTCATCAAATTAGGAGTGTTTATAGTGGCAACAAGAAATATCCAACTTCAAAAGTCCCAAGGGTTTTAAATGAATTTATGATCAACTCTACAAGGGCCCAGGTCCTCTTCGATGGTGCTTACGAAGGGACCCCATGTACCTGTGGCTTATGATGCATTTTATTTTTGTCAAAGCCTTTGTATATTAATATAAAATATGGGGTAGCTCATGGCACTAACAATAGAGTTGAGCTTTATGCTTTGCGCTTTTGTTGAAATCTACTACAACTAAGGAAATTATAAATCTTCAAGTATTTGAAGATTCTAAATTATTTATATATTGGGAAAATAACAAATGCATGATGACCAATATTTTGTTTAGCCTAGTTATGAACATAGTTGAAGGGACTAAAAATAGGTTTGAGGACAATTCCTCCAATCATATTCTCCAAGAATTTAAGTCGAAAGATAATCAATTGTCAAAGGAAACTTTCATGATGCAAGAAGGCATCATATCTGTTCAAGAATACAATGATGTTGTTTTGGTTTTTGGCTCAGAAATATCCCTTCTCACTAGTCAAGTCGAGGAAGTGTCTTTGTTTTAATTTTTTTTTTTTTTAGTTTAGCAACAATTAGGAAAGGTATGCAAGACATGTTGGCCAAGGAATAATATGCAATGTTTATATGATTAGATACATGTCATAGTGTGGAAGATTGTATTAAGCAACTCTAGTTGTAGACAACATCAATTCTCTTTTTGGGTCGAAAGGCCTAGAATAATGCATATTTTGATTTCCTCTTAGAAATATCAATTATAAGTTTGTTTCCATCATAAAAACCCATTAAAATATCTAATCATAACAACATATTTAAAATCCTTAAAGTAACATGAATTTAACATAAACCTAAATTAACTCATCCAATTTTTTGTTGGAATAATATGTAATTGTTGGACGTGTTACTTTGAATGTTCTCAAGTAGACTCAAGGAAATAACACACTAAAAGTCAAACCTAGACTAGTTATGGTTTACACTTAGGGTACAAACCAACCAACCCCAACGCAAAGCTTGTTAAAAGCTATCACAAACATAAATGAAGGTTGAATGAGTGACTTGAATATCTGTGTACTCAAAATTTACAATTTATTATTACATAAAAAATATACCATGTCAACTAATACCCATAATGTCTAGATCAATTATGTACCTACCATCTTCGCTTACAATTTTGGGTTTAAMCAAAATTTATTACTTCTTTATCAATAAGATACAAGTTTGAAAGTCAAAGGACCCAATGTACTTAGAGAAGAAGATCTATATAGTAAAGTCTTCATAATTATGTCATAAATATTTTTAATAATGTTTTGTTTTGTTTTGAATAAAATACCTCTAAGTATTAAGATAATCAAACTATGTATATATATGAAATTTTGTTGAAAAAAGAGGTTACAAAGACGACCTCTAGAAGTTAAGTGTCATAGAGTAAAAAATCAAAATTGCCAAATTTAATAGAACAATTTTTTCATACATGATTAATAGTTGAGCCAATTCATTTAACAATATTAAAAACACTAAAATAAGCCAATTGGCCCATAAAAACATAAGAGTCTATGAAAGGAAAAACATAAATTAAATTGTGTGGGAATAACGCTGACACTAGTCAACAAATCATCACAATCCTTTGGGGGTGGCCCCAACCATCATGAGTAGGCTTTGGGTTTTTCATAATATGTTATTGTTTGTTGTTTCCCTCTTTTGTATTAGGAGGATTTTTTGACTTGTAAATGGCTAAGGTTAGATGAGAGTACTTCTCATTCTATTGATAGGGATAGGGCAACAAAGATGGTACTTCATATTTGTTTTTTCCATGTGTGAGTAGCGTGATGGTGAGATATACATTTAGAGCACCTGGACTAATGAAAATGTCCCAATGAGTTTGAGAAGATACAAAGAAAATTCTTTCT
>JASDQU010358891.1:0-11860 GCA_032191745.1 Picea mariana | reverse complement strand
GTCCTATTGGGCTAGTGTCCACAAGAAAAGGAAAGTTCCCAGAAAGACCTCATCTAAGCCATGTAAGTGGGTGATGTGGTCAGGGGATGTCCAAGCATGTGGGTGCAGTGAAAGCCAAGGATGCAAAAGTGTTACCTGTGGGTGCCTTTGTAGAAAGCGACTTGTACCTGTCATGAATGCATTCTTTCCAATCCCATTCTTGCCTTTATTCTTTTTATTCTTTTATTCTTTTTTTCTTTTTTATTCAAGATATAAATAGGGGACATTGCCTTGGCATGGTGACCAGAGTTGACAGCGTTACCCATAAGTACTTTCACAGAGATGAGAAGGTTGGCTCATGTTGAGACCCCCTTTCCCTTTGCCATGCAACCAAGGGTCACTGCCCTGGTGTGGTAACCAGCTGGTGGAAATGTCATACTGCTAGGTACCCATGATCCTAATAGGTTGGCTCGTGATGAGACCCCCTATCCTTTGACTAGGTCTTGTTTTATTATTTTTCCAGATCCCTCTTGTTTCTTGCTGAGAAGCCTTTTATTGCTTTCTCGAGGATCCCTGGGTGAATCATCTCGAGGTTTTATTCTTAGGCTTTTATCTTTTACCAGATTGCTTTTACCTTCTGGGCCTTTAGCCCCTTCTTCCCATGAGGTAAGGTGTAGTCCTGAAAATAATTCAACCCAATGCCTAGACAAGGGGAATGCGATAAGTGAGTGGGAAGTAAGATGAAGAAGTGGTGCTATGATGGGAGCGGACGATGGATTTTCATAAATCCCCCCAGTGGCAAACCAAAAGCTACAGATACAGGCTTGCTAGGGCACCCTGTCAATCCCCCCAAACATGGTGAAGTGGGAAAATGTAAGATTCAAGCAGTCGATAGAAATAAAAGGAATCATATGCGTACATTTAAAGGTTTTAACGATCAAATGTGACACATACCATGATACCTGGACTAATTACCTCATGAAGCAAGAACCTCTTTTGACATAGAACCGAACCGGTGGTAATGGATGTTGTTGTTGCTGAAAAGATGAAGGCGATGGAAGAAGAAAAGGTGGGCCCCCCAGGTCCATGCTCAGGTCAATACTTCTCTCATTACTCCATGTCTAGGACCTGTGGGCCTCGAGACATGATCTCCTAGTTATCCCCAAAAGTGGGGATAATAGGGCCCACATGACTTTTGGCGTTTCACCTTCTAGGGTTAGGTTTTTGGATGTCTAGGGTTTTGGAATTCATGTGTAATATGAAAAGGGCCTCTGGAGCCTCATTGTAATCCATTCTTCTCAGATAGATGTGCATAGTAGCCACATCTCTTCTCAGAGATAGCTACCACCATTCGAGCAAGTTTCGGATCTGCAGTTTTATAGTTTCAACCTATTTCATTATTTAATAGAAGATATTGGTATCAGAGCGGTCTACTCTTCATTTATTTTACTTTGTGCATGTCCCCAACAAGGTCTGGGTACAAGAAGTTGGGACTCGAACCAATCGATCGCACCGATCCCGAAAACAACCCATGAGAGATGAAAAGAAAGATGATGGAGCAGGAGATCCTATTAAAATGTTGTTCGAGGAAGCCCTTATGCGACAAAGGAACGAAATTATGGACAAATTCGCGAGATCCTTCGACGGTTTCCCACGGGAGAAGCATCTTCATCAAGCGGCCATGCAACCCCCTTCAAGGTATAGGTAAATTTTGATATTCCATTATTTGAAGGACTGATAGATGTGGATTTTGTAGATAAATGGTTGAATCTGCTTGAAGAATATTTTTCAGTTCACAATTTTTCCGATAGGGAAAAGATCACTTTTTCACTCCTCAAGGACGTTCCCCATGTTAAATACTAGTGGGATACTTACTCTAAGCAAAGGTTTGCAGAAGAATCTGCAATTTTTGTGGTGGCCCCTACATGGGATTCCTTCCGAGACGCCATTAAATAACAATACTACCATGTTGGAAGCTACGAGGATCAATACACCAGATGGACCACCCTACGTCAAGAAAGGGACCAGAAAGTTCCAGACTTCAACAATGTTTTCCATACCCTACGCACCAAATTGGGTATCAAAGATTTTGAGTGTCATCTAGTGCTCACATACCGTAGTTGTTTGCATAGATACATTCAAACAGAAATGGAGTTCTAGGACATTGCCTCATTGGGAACGACTTATAGATATGTTTTCAAGATCGAGCATAAATTTAAGTAGAAACGATGAGATTTTGGATCTACAAACCCCTCACAGTTGAAGCGGGGAAAAGGCAACCCCAACCCACACAGCAAGGGACCAAGTTGAGATGGTTTCCCTCAGGACAATCCTTCCAAGCCGCAACACAAGAAGGAAACGAGAAGATGAAAAAGGACATGAGAAAATGGTGTGAGTACCATAAAATTCCTTGTCACAACACCGACGAATGTCGCTCCAAGCAGTCCCTCGTGGTCGAACTGAAGGCTTCCGAGTCCGAGGCTGATTCTAATTCCGAGTCAAATCCTAAAGGAGGGAAGTGGATTATCAATGTTGAACCTAGTTCCACGATCACTACCACCAAAGTACGGTCGAGTGAACCAAAATAAACATAGGAAGGGGAACACCTCTTTCACTCATAGATGTGGGTCAAGGGGGCTCCAATTCATTTCATTGTTGACAATGGTAGTCAGAAGAACCTAATTTCAATAGAGGTCGTCAAGCGATTGAACCTACCAATGACACTGCACTCACATCCCTACACCATCGACTGGCTTCGTCAAGGAAGAGATATCTGTGTCAGCCAACAGTGTCTTCTGCCCTACGACATCAAGCCTTTCAAAGATGAGGTGTTATGTGATATTTCTCCCCTTGAATTTTTTGATGTTCTTTTAGGACAACCATATTTGTGGAAGCTTCATGTTGTGTATGAGTCTATACCCCGCAATGTTATTATTACTTTGGGTAGACAATTGTACAGGATCCCAGAGGTGGCATCGCCTACTGCTTTTTCTTTAATCTATGCTAAGAAATGCAGTAAGGTCATTTCACAGATCAGGAAGTTAGTCTCTTTGTGATCTGTGCTCACAGTAAGCAGAAGGTCGCCACCACATCCGTGGCCTCTTAACAACGCCTCTCTTTGCAGCAGAAGCAAGTGGACGGGATCATGGAAGAATATAGAGACATATTTGTCTCACCTACAGGGGTACCGACACACTACCAATTCAAGCATCCAATTGATCTAACCCTCGGTGCACCTCTACCTAATGGACTAGTCTATCGGCACTCGTTGATGGAGAATGACGAAATCAGGCGTCAAATTCAAGAGCTTCTTCAAAAGGGGCACAATAGACCCAACTCCTCCCCTTGCGGAAGCCTGATTGTACTGGTGAAAAAGAAGGATGGGACTTGGCGACTCTGCATTGATTACAGAGCCTTAAACAAAATCACAGTCAGGAACCACTACCCCATTCCCAGGATTGATGACCTTCTTGACCAACTCAAGGGGGAAAATTTCTTCAGCAAGATTGACCTAAAGTTTGGATACCACTAGGTTCCCATTGAACCAACTGATGTTTGGAAGACAACCTTCAAGTCTAAAGAAGGTCTCTATGAATGGCTTGTCATGCCCTTTGGCTTAAAAAATGCACCAACCACTTTCATGAGGTTGATGGATGATGTATTGAGACCCTTTACCAACTCCTTTGTGGTAGTATATTTGGATGACATCCCCATCTTCAGAAGAACGTGGGAGGAGCACATGCGACATATTCAACAAGTTTTGAACACTCTGCGGCAGCACAAGGTTTATGCCAACTTGGAAAAATTCTCTTTTGTCATCAACAGGGTCCAATACTTGGGATACATTGTTGATGAGCATGGGGTGCATGTTGATCCAGCTAAGATCCAATTCATCCATGACTGGCCAGCCCCAACCACACTGACCAAGCTTCAGATCTTCTTGGGACTAGCCAATTTCTACCGACGGTTCATGTTGGGATTCTCCCATATTGCATGGGCCCTCATCCAGGTGACCAAGGGCGGTGGTAGGGCCAAGTTCGTGTGGGGGAAGGAGAAACAACAAGCATTCGATGATCTGAAACATCGTTTTTGCTCAACTCCAGTACTCTCCTTGCTCGATCTGCTACAACCATTTGAGATTGAGACTGATGCATCTAACTATGCTATGGGAGCAATTCTCACTCAAAACAGGCATCTAGTGGCATACCATAGTGAGACACTCTCTGATATTGTCCAAAAATACCCCACCTATGACAAGGAAATGTATTCCATTGTACAAGCTTGTCGTCAATGGAAACATTACATTTTGGGGAAAGAGATGATCATACACACTGATCACAAGCCTTTGCAGTTCATACAGACGTAGGGAAAATTGCAGAACGACCGCCATAAGAAGTGGTCTACCTACCTACAACAGTTCCATATCAACATCAAGTATAAGACATGTATCTCCAATCGTGTCGCTGGTTGCCTCAGCCGACCTCCTTTGGCTGCACTCACCACTGTGCTCCATTCCTGTGGACATGAAACATTGGAGTGGCCCCAACTTTACCAGGAAGATCCAGACTTCGCCACCACATATCATCTCTTGGGTACAGGTGCCACTGTCACTGATTTTCACATTCATGACAAACTCTTATGCCACCTGGGCCATCTTTGTGTTCCTACAAGTGAGCGTGCAAAGATGATCTGGGAAGCCCACTATAGTCAGGTGGCAGGACATTTTGGCGTAGATAAAACTGTGGTCATTCTTCAAAAACATTTTTATTGGCCAAAACTTTGACAGGACGTCAGCAAGTATATCATATCTTGCACTACTTGCACCATTTCCAAGCCAGCCATCAAGAAGCAAGGCTTATACACCCATCTTCCTATTCTCAAGAGGTCGTGGGAATCCATCTCCAAGGATTACATGTCTGTTTTCTGTCCACTAAGCATGGAAATGACTGCGTGTTTGTGGTCGTTGATTGGTTTTCGAAGATGGCCATCCTCACATCTTGTAAGAAGAATGTCACAACAACAGATAATGCCAAGCTCTTCTTCGAACGAGTTTGGGTCCACTTTGGGATACCACATACCATCATCTTTGACTAAGAAAACAGGTTCCTCAACACCTTTTGGTCAAGTCTTTGGTCTTTGTTGGACACCAAGCTCACAAAATCCATTTCCTTCCACCCCCAAACTGATGGCCAAACTGAGGTCGTCAATCATATGATTGTGCACATCATGCACATTTACAATTCTAAGTGTTAGCACTGAGAGTCACCCTCCGACTGCAAGAGGATAAGCCCAGTACCCATCAAATATTTTTGGATTAAAAGGGTGTGAGTGGGTGAGTCAGCGAGGCTTTAAGGAAAGGAAAGACAATGGAGATCACTGCAGATCAGTGATGGGCCATTGGGCTATGGAGTCATAAACAATCTACTCAATGAAGGAATTTAAGCTCCCTATCAGACAAAGGATTTAAATGGTGGTGGGAAGGAGAAAGGCAGAAAATGTCTGAATGATAAACCATAAAAATGGGCAATATGACAGCAGATCCTCTACCGCCTCAGGAATCCAGAAATCAAGGGGTTTACAATGATCAAGACAAGAAGAAAAACATAGGACGTCTGTTGAACCATGAAAGATGGGCATGACAGCAACGAATCCTCCATCGCCTCAGGAATTCATAAATCAAAGAGATTACATTCAGACAGGAACGGGAAACAAAAATGTCTATTGAACCATGAAAGATGGGCATGACAGAAACAGATCCTCCATCGCCTCGGGAATCCATAAATCAGAGAGATTACATCCAGACAAGAAAGAGAAACAAAAAATGAAAACTATGAAGACGGTCTGATATAACAAATTAAAGGAATCTTCATTAACATAACAATTTACAATCCAGGCCCTCAAGATTACAACAAAAATACAGTCATAAAAACTCCCAAAGCTTTCCCCCGATCTGGGCCAAAACTACCCCCCCCTTTACAAAACCTAAATTGATCTCTTTTATACTCAGATCAGTGCCCGAATCTCACGAGTGTGATCTGATCACCACATTCAAATATTTTATTGGAGTAGTCTTATGTTAGACTATGCATGTATCCCTCTGTCAAATGCGAGCTCAGATCAGCATGGGTCTGCAGGAAAATCTGTCCAGGGGTAACACCGGTTGATGGTTCAGTCCCCACGGTCGGGCCTTCCATGCATTCCATTTATGGAGTGAGCCTAGGTTTCAACCACCAACTCTTCTTTCATTAACTGCCTTTTCGCGGGATTGCGACACGACTTAATTCTCAGGGGGCGGCCACATGTTTCTCTTGGATAGGATGTTATATGAGCACGTGATTGCAGGGCCACTCAAAGGTGGTTTAGATTTAGACCGCTTTTGGGCCTGCAATCCATCTCCCTTCGCCATGTATCGCTTTTGACTTACCATGGTTTCAATTGCGGGACCACTCAAGAAAATTATCGCCCGAGCATGTTGCGTTCCCGCAATGGACTGTGGTCATCGATATCATGATCTTGGATGAGGCTTCATGATCAGTAACTCAAATCTTCCTCCTCCAAATCAATGGATCAGATCTCCCTTTCCGAATCGACAGCTGAGACCTACTTCACAATTCGGGCTTCGGACTTTTCAAACCTCAAACCTCCTCTGCCTTCTGTCGCTTTTACCCGGAGATAAATATATGACGACATGTGGCCCCCTGAGATCGACGGCTAGAATCTCTTCAGGTCTCCGGACTCCAGGAAAAAAAAAACTCAAACTTCATTTTCCTCCTAGAAAATCCTTCGGAGCTAAGGATATGATGATGAGTGGCCTCCAGAGATCGACGACTGAGATCCCTTCAGGACTCTGGGCTCCAGGAAAATCAATTTTCAAACTTACCTCTCCCACGAAGCTCGCAGATCTCTATCGCGTGTCCCCGCCGTTGGATGGTCCAGATGATGTTATATGAGGTCACATCTGTTGATGTGTCATGATAAGGAGAGTGACATGGCCACGACCGAATGACTTGGAAAGAGTGCCACAAGTCATGCCTGATGAGAGTATGTCACATTCTTCGGGTCTTTGGGACTTCAACACTTTTCTCATTTTAAAACTCCCGGAGTGAAAAATTTGATGACGCGTGGCATTTTGGATTTGGATGGCCGAGATCCACTTCGGGTCTCCGGGCTCCGGGAAACTAAAACTCAATTCTCGCTTACTCTTTCATGCACTTTTACCCGGAGCTATGGATTTGATGACACGTGTCTCTTGCTAATCAACGACTCAGATCCATTTTGGGCCTTTGGGACTTCTGGCTTTCGGCCACTTTGGATGCTTCGGCAAATTCGACGGCTTCGACTCTTCGGGACTTTGGGCTTCGTCCCTTCAGGATTTCTAAGCACTTCTCATTTCAAATCTCCCGAAGCTCATTTCCCCAAAGGCTTGGATCGACTGCCACCTGTCCCCTTTAAGATCAACTGTTCATATTCACTTCAGGGCCTTTTTCTCCGGTGCTATACTTCGTGCAATTTTTCACTCCCGAACGCTCATGAGCCGTTGATCTGGATTGTTCCTGGAATCTCCGCCACTGAAAGATTAAAACTGCCTTCTGCTTATTCTTCAATCCCAAAACAGATTGCTAAGAAATTTGCGCTTGTGTTCATGGTTGCGGCTTATGTAAGAAAAGACTTGGGCGACTGGTGGAGAGATCGGGAAAACAGAAGGACCAATGATAGAGGCATAGGAGATGAGTGCTCAAACAAAAAGGGGAAAATAAAAAAAATGACTTTGTCGGCTGAAAGAGAAAAATTAAAAGACATGGCCTGCGAAAGAGAGAAAAACAAGGCAAGGACATAGACTCGGGTATATTCGACACACACCTATGGCCCTTGACAACTTCATGTGATAACACTAAGCATCCCTGTACATGGGATGAGAATCTCCCATATGTACAACACAACTACAATAGGGCTCTCCATAGTTCCACCAGCCATATCCCATTCCAGGTGGGTCTGGGATTCCAACCATTGGGACCCATTGATTTTGCACTTCCTCTTGCCACCGCACAAACAAACTCTTCCCCTGATCAGTCTGTGATCGAAAAATCCACCAGATTCATTGAGCAGATTCAACACATCTGCCAACAGGTCTAGGAGATTTTGCAGAAATCAAATGCTAAGTACAAGTAACACCATGATCAACATAGGGTACCACACCAGTTTCAGGTTGGAGACAAAGTCTGGTTACATTTGTAGAAGGAGCGTCTCACCAGGCCCCATTGGAAGCTTCGCCCACTTCGTTATGGGCCTTACACTATCACCAAGGTTGTGGATAGAAATGATTTTGAGATCAACACTCCACCCTTCCTTGGTCTGCATCCAATATTCAATGTGGACCTCCTTCAGCCATATTTCCCACCATTATTGGACACCTCTGAGATCGCCGAACAGCTGACATCAACATAGCTCAACCCGCTACATGGAACAAGCATCCACCGATTAGATAGTGGACACACAGGTCAAGGGCACTGGCTAGCAGCGGATCCAGATTTATCGGGTTGTCAAGGCAGAGCAAATCCTACACCAAGGCAAGTGGCTCACCCGGGGCCAAATCCAACAGAAGTTTCCTCACCTGATGGGGTAACTCAATGCAATGGATACCATTTATTCCTAAGGGTGGAGGATTGATCCAGGTGGATATTGGTGGCCACCCACCTATTCCAACTGGTTCCTCATGTCCATTTTTTATTCAACACGTCTTTCTGTGTTACTTTATAATTGTGAGTTCTACCCTTCTGGGGCTGTCTGAAGCCTCACACATTCTCTAAGGGGATATGGGTGGCCTCTCGACTAATCCAACTGGCTTATTTTATATGTTTTCGTGTCAGCACATCTTGTTGTACTTTCAAGGTTGTTTTGGGGCCCTAAATGTTGTTTTCTTGGCTCGCCACAGTCAGACTGTAGATGAAGTTAGAGTTTGATGGTGGAATGTGTAGTTCTCTAAAATACCTTTCCAACGGGCTATCACGCACCTAAAACGGGGGTCGTATGCAAAAGTTACGACCCTAGGAAGTTAAGGTACCAAATTACACCAACTTACCCATAGGGCCCACATGACTTTTGATGTTTCACCTTCTAGGATTAGGTTTTTGGATGTCTAGGGTTTTGGAATTCATGAGTAATATGAAAATGGCCTCTGGAGCCTCATTGTAATCCATTCTGCTCAGATGGATGTGCGTAGCAGCCACATCTCTTCTCAGAGATAGATACCACCATTCGAGCAAATTTTGGTTCTGTAGTTTTACAGTTTTAGCCTATTTCATTATTTAATAGAAGATATTGTTCACTGGATATTTGTGTTATTCTTCCTATCTCTGTGTTTATGGTCTTCAGTCTATTAATCAGTTTGTTCTGCTCCTAAATCTGGATCACGTGTCTTCATTTCCCTGCATGGCGGTGATAAAATGACACACTTTTGATGTCTTCTCCCCACCCATTAACACCCGATATATGTGACACTATTTTATTGTTGAAATCAATGCATATGATCAATTTTCTCTATACAGCTTCTAAAATTAACACACTGAATCATTTTTCACAATATCGTTATTGAAATCAATATACAATATTATTTTACATTATATCATTACTAAAAACAATGCAACTATATGATCACTCTTAAGCATATTTCATACATAGAATATGTGTTAAATTCAATGGACTATATTGTCACTAAAATCAATGCATTGGAATAATTTCCTTTTTCTATATAAAAGTCTATTCTTAAACTTTTATTTCTATTTGCTAATCTACTTCTTGCAAATATAGGTTCTTTTTCTTAGTTCAAGTAATTTTCTTATTTTCTTTTGCAAATGTTATGCAATGGAAGACTATCTTTCTCATATGATATTTTTTCTTCTTTCTTTAATTTTTTTATCCATTTCAATTATATGATTCACTTGACCAAAACAATAGAATTATTATTGAAATTTCCAATGATATAAGAGTTTGGTAATTACAATGTCTAGTGCAGTAAATTCTCCAAGGATTATTACATAATTACTTTTCTCAATTTAAAAAAAAAAATAATTACAATTCCCATGACAAAGTTGAGTGGATAGATTATAATTTTAATCACTTTAACTTATCATATTAATTTATACTGTTAGTAACATTTCTCGCCCGAAGCACAAGAGCGATCAGCTTTGCAAGTTGCGCGATGAGCATCGAGCATAACACACAGAAGAAGTCCTTTCGAACTTAAAATCAAGCGAGCTGGCAAAATTATAGTGTCAACGGTCTGAATCCATCCATGTGAGAAGATCAATGGTTGGCGGGAAATCGCGAATAGAGAAGTTGCGCTGAAGTTAACACAATAGATCGCGCCCATGTTGTATGCAGGAAAGAATAGCAGCCGCCCATCCAAACGACACGTGGCGCGAGATCCAGTCACGTCGGCTTTTCGACAGTTGTGAGTTTGAGGGGTGAGAGTTTCATGGTATTCTACATCTCGAAACCCCGAACCTCGAAAGCGCCAAAGGCGCCCAGAGCCGGGCCCACAGTATCACGAAGCAACCTCGGTTGTTCAATCCACAAGAGACACCTGGCACGTGCGATTAGGTTCCTCGCCTTTTCGCCCATCACAACTTCGAAATGCAAGAAGCAGCTCCATCTTTTCCCGATGCACAAAATGACGAGAGCGTCTAGGACCTGGGGCCCACAACATTGTCGGGAGAGTTCAGAACCGTCAGATCTAGAAGGGTGCGTGGTGCTAGATTAAGCCGTCTCGGTGTTTCGCTCATCGCGATTTCAAGAAGAAAGGATTAACTCCTTTCGTTCGTGAACGCTGAAAGCGCTTTGGGAATAAACACGGGGTCACAGCCTGTGGTCACTTGGGAAAGAAAGGAACTGTGCCGAAAGGGGCCAAAGGCATCGAATCCAGTCGCCGAAAGGATCGTCTCGATCTCCAGGTACCATCTGATACGATCCTGCTCCCGGCCTTCACTTGGAGTAAATAAAGGCGAGAAGGGGTGGGTGAAACCTCTCCTCATGCATTAAGTGTAAGGTATGGAAGGTCTGGCAAGTGGTCCACTCGAGAGGTTTCTGTGTACCCAGTTCTTCAAAGAAGCCATGACGAGTCCTCGACTAGCCAGAGGATGTCTGCACATGCTAAATCAGCATTTACTGGCTCAGCTACTCCCCCTACAGGATCCATGCGCAGTTAAGGTGGCAACAGACAGAGAAAGCCTGTCCGAATTTGGCTGAAGGGACACTGAGCCTTGGATGACCAAGGACACCTCTGTTAGGCGATTTTCCTAAGTATATAGACTCATTCTTTGTATTTTGTAATCTATCGATGGTTGAGCAAGGCTCCCGATTGTAAATTTTTGATGAAGCGCTAGTCACTCTAGTTAATGTATAAGGCATTTGAGACTTCTTACTTTATGGATGTCAGCCTCTTTTCCATCTCTTGTATACTGTGTTAGAACAGCTAGGAATTGGAGGATCCAGTCGAGTTGTAGCTGTTATAGGATGATATAGGTTGGATCACTGTAATAGTTACATTTTTTCTAATTGGTTCCTGTTATTTTCATAGCGCTGAATGACTTAGAATTGGAGGATCCAGTTGAGTCACTCTTCAGCTCCTTGAAGCTCCGGACCAAGAGGATCTTGGCTTCTGAGTTTTTCATCCTCAAGCTTCTGAAGGCTTGTCACCCGAGGTAGTCTTGCTCGCCCTTCTCACAAGTCTTCCCTCTGTCACCCTTTAATCTATTTATTGACAGAAGTTGGATCAAGACTGTTAGAAAAACAGGACCGCGGAGCAGTAAAAATAAAACAAATGCAGAAACAAAACACAGAAGACACACAATAAAAGAGAGACACAGATTTACGTGGTTCACCT
>JASDQU010358890.1:0-11860 GCA_032191745.1 Picea mariana | reverse complement strand
CAAGCTAGGGTTTTCATACCCTCAACCCTTATTTATACAAAATGTCTATCAAGAGAAGCATCTAGAGGAAGATCCTTCTAGAAGCGGAATCTTCTATTAGGTCTTCTTACATCCACCTTATTCTATTTTATTGAAAAGCCTTATTAATATTGACCTTTATTACATCTAAATATATTAATCTACCTATGTGCGGGTTAGGACCCTAACAATTGTACTTGACAATGGGGCCCGCTACATGTCGAGCCATAAGGTCACACCACCGTTTCATTCTTGGGTCTCATGGGGATGGTATTCCCCACTCTACCTATAGCCACAAATGAGGGACTCTTTCTAAGAAGAAATACACCAAAATGGACCCATACCCGAACTTCTTTAGGTCTCCATTCTTTCTTTTAGTGAGTTGTCTCTTCATACTGCGGAGCACACCGTCACACCAATTTAACACTCGAGGTTTTGTGCATTCAATGGCATATTGAAAGTAACTCTGGAGGGCCATGTGTGGTGAAGCACTTCCTACCATCCATGCAATGGTAAAGAGAATGGTTTTGAGAGTCAGATCTAGAACACCTCTAATGGCCACTTTACCTTTGCACCTCTCGGCCTCAGGTTCGCAATACCGATGGGTGTACTCGCTCATTGACAAGCCACCACCTCGACCCCCTGTTAGGGTCACATGTGCCCCACGAAGGGATAACCTCGTCAAAAAGTAAATATCTTCGATGTCCAAGGAAAGAACATGGACACCCACATGAAACACTTGTTGGTCCATGTCCCACATGTGGACCAAGTACTCTAGTAGCCTCAGTTGGGCTCTCATGCCCTGGATTTTGAAGAACTTAACAAGCCACACTGTCAAAGGGCATTAATAGTGCCCAGATCATTCAAATCCCTGAAGTCATCATCGTCATTCTCTCGTTCTGTCCACTCCAACATTTTGTCAATCAAACACTTGCATGGAGATGAGATAAGACAATTAACAACCTTGATCATCATTTTTTGAATTCTTTTTGGTCTAACACATGCATTTCTTTTTGGGTTTTTGATTGCCACAACTAGGCTTCAATTATAGTGCAGGGTTTCCGCAGGTGAGCCATTGGGCACCTACGAAAATCCTTGATTTCCACAGGTCCCGATAGTAGTCACCTGCGGCGGCCCCAGCGCACGCCTACCGGCCCAAAAAATCACCCAAAAAACATCTTTGAACCACTAAAAACGAATTTCAATCCATTGAAAAAGAAGAGGATGAAGAGATTACCGTCTTGGTGGAGACCATTCACTGAATGGTCACCTGTGCTCCTCACAATCAACAACCGAAGTAAGGGGTAAAAACAAGGCTTTTAGACAAGTTCTTGATCAATTGCAAATGAAATGGTAAAATGAGCTCTTACTCTTATTTATTTCACTTTTTACCTTTTTTCATAATATTTTATATTATATAAATGCATTTGTTATAAACCCTCAAGTCTAATGGCCTCATGAGTGTGTTGTTTCTTGCAAGAAGAAGACTAGGGTCCTAATTAATAAAGTATGGATGTTTGTTCCATAATTGTTTTTCTCTTCGTTATGCATATCAGTACTTTTTAGGGTTTTTTAGTAAAACCTCGATTTCACTCTTCGTTTGTTCTTGTGCTCGAAAATTTATGAGAATGCAACTGAGTATAATTTTTTCATCCTTTTGTACTCGTCATGGTAACATGAAAATTGAAACACATGGAGTGTCATTTAAGCTCTTTTCACACTCCATAAAAATGAAAATATTGTCAAATGACCTTGTTCTGTTCTCGCTCGTAAAAGTATTTTAATAAAACATTCGATGGGTGATAGTTTATCACTTTTCGGTCCCGTCGAACTATTTTACAAAAAAGGAGCTGAGACAGTTCTCTTTAAGTGTTTTTCAGACTCTATAAACATGAAAAACCCCCAAGTTTTCTATCTTTGGACTCGTTAAACAAACATCAAAATACCCACATGGGACTGAACCACTCCTTCTTAGGGTTCGTTAAAAATACTCTGAGGGACTTGTCCGAAGGATGAGTTACATTACAAGCATATTTTATCCTCCTCAAGATTTCGTAAAAATAAAGAGGTACTCGCCAGAAATGGTGGGGGGGAATTTGGGAAATAAATGTGTCTCTATCTTTGTGTTAATGGAAGTTAAGAGTTTCTCTTGAACATGATACCCCCTTTTTTCATCGTTTGAATTCGGGTTGGGAAATCAATTTGTCTCTCGTCTGACTTTCTGCAAGCTTATATATTGGGTTATCTTTGAGTCAATGCTGCCAAGACTGTCTTCATGTCATCCATATGTCCAAGAGTAGTCTAGATAAGCCCTCTTTTGAGTCGTCCATCTACAGTTGTCAATTCCTACCATGTCGACCTTCCCTGTGTCAGTTTGAAATCATATTCATATTTTATTCTATCTTAAATATGTTACTTATTGCATGTCATTGATGGGGGATACATCAAGGCCCTCCTGTGACAAGTCTCTTCCTTTCGACTTCAACTCATTATCCAGGGACGAGACTTAGAAATTGTTTAGTACCTTAGAGCCTGCGTGCCCTAATGGCAAGTTTCTTTTCTCTTGACAGTGGATTCACATCATTGGTCCCTGATTAAAATATTCCATTGAATGTTCGACTTTAGTTCATTTATTCACATTTGTTGGATTGTACTACAATACCTTGGGATTCATTGACATTAATGGTTATTTCCCTCACACTTGTTAACAGTATTCATTAATGATCGATAATCAAATGGTTTCTAACCATGTTCGAATCCAACACTTGTAATCACATGGCTATATTCATACTTAGAGACGATGGGATTGAAGACCCTGAATCTCATCATTCATGGTGTAGGTTGCGATGGAATATTGATTATTTGTATTGACACACATATCCACTTTGTATGTCTCGTGGCTATGTTTGCATCTGAATTTTTCGTATACGTAGATCCACAGTGTATTCTTGGTGGCTATGTAGCATTTTGATGACATGGATCCAGAGTGTATCATTAGTGTCCATGACTTACGCTTATGAGTTCAATCATTTGTAGTCTGAACATGGGAATGCCTACTTCATACATGGTATCGTATTGCGCAGATGCGTGTTTCTTTGTAGGTTCTTGATTGGTGTGTTCTTTGTTTCCGACACACACACGTAGTTTACAAAGTATTTCGGTTGTCAACAGTTTCGACCTCATACTTTGGGGGGAATTCTGTTACACATTATTTTGGTCACTCTAATGATGACTTTACAAGCATGTGATCAGGCTCTCAAAATTATCTTTTGCCTAAGAAAAGTGACTGCTTTCCTCCTCTGCAAGACTACTTTTTAGAAGGACGTCGCAGTCTACCCATAGTGTACAGTGCAGAAATCCATGATTTCCATAGGCTTCTCTATAGCTGGCCTGCAATATTTCCACAGGCAGCTATATAGACAGGGTGCGGCAGCATTTAAAAACCAAAAGAGGAAATAGGTTCAAGAAGTTTCTAGAAGGGGAATCTTCTGGAATGTGAGGTGGCATCCATATGGTTACGATCCTACTGAATTCTCTGATATGGTGGGATCATCCTCATCCCTTTAACCACTTCATATTCTCCTATATAATGATGGGTTTCTCATGGAAAAGGTTAAGCACAACCAAGCAAAGTTGAGAAAATGATTGTTGGAAGAATAGGCTGGAGATTGTGTGAAGAATATTAGTTCAGTTGATGCTTGAGGTCTACATTTGCCCATCAAGGTTTTGAAGATCATATTCATGAAAATCCCGGAACAAGTATATGTGTGTGTTGGAATGAAGGAACACTAAAAGGGAACTTGCGACATCAAGGCATTTCAGTTGTATCTTCCACTTTTATTCAATATAATATAGTGGCATGTTTCTTTCCCATAAAATTATTCTCATTTTATTACATGACTCCTTGATCACATGTTTAAGTTTTCATTGAATTTATCATAGTTTCTTTCACTTTGGTTAGTTTGTGCCATTACATATCTAGTTTCAAAAGAGCACTGGAGTGAAGAGGGAACACCAAAGATATAAGGAAGCGGTCCCAAAGGTAAGTCATAAATTCCTTCTTTGACTGTTAGATCAATGATTGTAACTTAGTGAAAGCGTCATGTCCTGTCCTGTTTTGTTCTAGATCCATGTGGATCTAGGGATATTAGTTTATGTCTGCATTTACCAATTTATCCTATAGAAGCATATCATAATCTACTCAAGCGATTCACCCAAATTGGTTTGAAAAAGGGTGAAAAGATCCAAAATTTCAATTTTCAGTTTTTAAGAATGCTTAATAAGATCCAAGAAAATCATAGGCCAAATGCTTCATTCATACTTATGTGTTACAAAAATGCAATTCCCTCAAATGTGAATTTTTCCATCAAGGTTGTGCAATTTGAAGACCTAAATCATGTTGGATTAGTAAGAGGGGGGTTGAATCAATAATGAGTAATTTATACCACTTAATAATCCTTTTTAACCATAATGTATATTCCTTTGAATTATTCAGCAATGTTCATCAGTTCATCATTAATATGCTATTGCATCATATGACATTAACATCCAATAGTGAATAATAAACAATAATAGACACATCCACACAATGCATAATACACCAACATTTTATGTAGAAACCCAATGTGGTAGAAAACCACATAATGCTTTTATTATATGTCTTTAAGAATTACATTCAAGGAAGCATCGACTTCCAATTCTCCAGCTCCAACTGGAAGGAGGCTCCAACCCCCTAGTTTCTCTGGCTACAACCTAAGGGAAGCTCCAACTCCCCAATTCTCTAGCTAAAACCAAAAGGATGCTACAACCCCCTATGTTCTCCAACTACAATCAAAAGGTGGATAAAACCACCTAGTTCTCAGGTGCCAACCTGAAGGAATCTCCAATTCCATGCTTCTTCGACACCAACCAGAAGGAGGCTACAACCCCCGTTTCTTTCCCCATCCAACTACCCTGAAATATAAATGCCAAATGTAGACAACCTTTCACTGAATCAAACACTACCACTGTCAACCTATCATTTTCAACCTATATCAACAACCTGTAACCACCTGTACCAATCAACCTGTAACAACCTATACCAACAACCTGTAACAACCTGTACCAAAAATCTGTACTAACACAAGTGCATCAACTATGCACAACACAACTTGTCACAAAAACCTATCACATTAACCCATATCATCAATCTCATCAACCCATCAGATCTATTCACTGAGATCAATCACCGAGAAAACTCTCAACCATATGAAAAATATCACCAAGATGTGCATCAACCAAGACTACTTACAAACATCAACAAGATGTATCACAATAAAGATATGATTCTAAAAGTATACCAATTCATATATGCCACATCATCCACAAACCATATGCCAACAATACTACTAGAAAGTGCCTCTAACAATGTACCAAATATGTACCGATCATGCATCAACTATAGATCAAACTATGACTCATCAAGATGTACCAACATCACCATACCATACACCTCAAATATGTTCCACTCATAAACTATCTATCCCAGCATTGATCCAGGTGGATATCGGTGGCCACCCACCTATTCCACTGGCTCGAAAAACAATTTTCCACCTTGGCAGTTTTTTGGTAATTTTTTGGGTTCCAAACTTTCGGGGTCATTTTGAGGCCCTAAACGATTTTTTTTGGGGATTTGGGGCCCAAGGGCTTGCGAAAGGCACTAGCTTGGGCCAATCAAAAATTGTTCTTCTCGGTTATACCTTTCTAATGGGCTATTGTGCACCTAAAATGGAGATCGTATGCAACAGTTACGACCCCGTGAAGTTGATGTACTAACTTACCCAAAAGGGGCTCACATGTCTTTTGGTGCTTCATCTCCTAGGGTTAGGTTTTTGGATGTCTAGGGTTTTTGAAATTCTTGTTTATTGTAAAAGGCCTTTAGAGCCTCATTTTAACCATATTCTTGCGAATGAGCACAACCGTCACATCTTTTCTCAGAGATGAGCCGCCACCATTCCAGCAAGCTTGTTTTCTGCTACATTTTACAGTTTCAACTTATTTCCTTATTGAATAGAAAACCAGTTTTACTATATCTCTGTTATTTTTTGTTAAGCATATTTTAATAATCTTTGTTCAATTTGTTCTTCTCATAAAATCCATATCAGTGGTATCAGAGCAGTCTACTCCTTGTCCTCTTAATGCATGTCCCCAATGAGGTCAGGGTACAAAGAATTGGGTCTCTAGCTTGTTTCTCTTGAGGACAAAAGCTCTTGCACACCCAAGTGACCTCTCGTGGTAGGAGGAAATAAATATGACAGGACATGAGATCCTTTCAAAATGTTTCTTGAGGAAGCCCTCACACAACAGAGGAATGAGATGATGGATAGTTTCGTGCAAATCCTTCGACGGTTACCAATAGGTGATGCATCTTCCTCAAGCGAAAGTGTCGCACCGTTCAAGGTAAAATTCAGTTTCGATATTCCTATATTTTAAGGTCATATAGATGCAGATGTTGTAGAAAAGTGGGTGAATCTACTAGAAGTGTATTTTTCTATCCATAACTTTTCGAATAGAGAAAAGATTAATTTTGCACTTCTCAAAGTTTTTCCCCATGTCAAAGATTGGTGGGAAACTTTCTGTGCGAAAAAGAAAACAAAGGAACCCTCATTATTTACAGTCACATCCACCTGGGAATCCTTTAGGGATTCTATTAAGAAACAATACTACCCTATTAGAAGTTATGACGACTTGTATACCAAATGGACCACATTGTGTTAAGAAAGAGGCCAAGCAGTGCCAGAGTTCACAAATATCTTCCATACCTTGTGCACCAAGTTGGGTATCAAAGATTCAGAGTGACATTTGGTGCTCAAGTATCATGGTGCTCTGCATAGATACATCTAGACTAAAATGGAATATATGTACATCTTGTCCTTGGGTGTGGCCTACTGCTATGTTGTCAAAATCAAGAAAAATATCAAACAAAATATGCGACAATTTGTACCTGGGAACCCCTCACAACAAAAGCTAGGAAAGGGCAGCCCCAAACCACAGAAAAAAGGAAAGATAAAATATGGACAGTATCAGGAAAACCAGTCTAAGCCCCAAGAAAAGAAGGACATGAAAAATACAAATAAAGATACCGAGAAGTGGTTTTACTTTCATAAGATCCCTTGGCATAACACTGTTGACTGACACTCAAAACAGTCGCTGGTGGTCAAAGTGAAAGACTCTAAATCATATGTGGGTTCTAACTCTGATTCAAAACTAGAAAGGGGAAGACAGATCATTGACACAGAACCCAGTGCCACCGTTGCTACCACCAAGCTTCAACCTGGTAAAACAAATGAGCCATAAGAAGGGCAACGCCTCTTCCATTCACATATGTGGGTAAAAGGCACCCCGCTACACTTCATCATTGATTGCGATAGACAGAAGAACCTCATCTCAACAAAGGTTTTCAAGAAGTTGGCCCTAACGACAACACCACACCCACAACCCTACACCATTGGATGGATCTACCAAGGAAGCGATCTCCACGTCAGCCAACAATGTCGATTGTCATACAACATCAATCCCTTCAAAGACGAGGTATTGTGTGATGTTTCTCCTCTTGAAGTTTGTAATGTTCTTTTGGGACAAACTTATTTATGCAAACGTCATGTTGTATATGAGTCTAGGCCTTGTATTGGTATTATTACTTTGAACAGGAAATTGTACAGGATACCTGAGGCAGTCCCTCCTAGTGTTATTTCCTTGATCTCTGACAAGCAATGCAGGAAGGTCATATCTCAGACTGAGAAATTTGTCTTCTTCATGATTCACTCTCAGAGTGAGTGAAAGATCGTAGCCACATCCTGGGCCTCTGCGGCCAATCTCTCCACACAACAGAATCAAGTGGATAAGTCCATGGAAGAATACTCATATATCTTCTCCTCTCCTACCAGGGTACCTTTGCACTGCCAGGTCAAGCATCCCATCAATATGACCCCAGGCGCACCACTACCCAATGGGTTAGTCTATCGCCACTCTCTGTTAGAAAATGAGGAGATCAAGAGGTAGATCCAAGAACTTCACAAGGGGCACATCCTTCCCAATGCATTTCATTGTGGGAGCCTAATTGTGCTGGTGCAGAAGAAAGATGGGACCTGGCGACTCTGCATTGATTACCAGGCCCTGAATAAAATCACAGTCTGAAACTGGTACCCGATTCCCTGAATCGACGATCTCCTTGATCAGCTCACAAGGGCCAAATACTTCAGTAAGATTGATCTTAAGTCTGGCTACCACTAGGTCCCGATAGAACAGACAGAAGTATGGAAGACTACCTTCAATTCAAAAGAAGTTCTTTTTGAATGGTTGGTCATGCCGTTTGGTTTGGCAAATGCTTCAACAACTTTTATGAGGATGATGGACGATATCCTACAACCTTTCACCAATAATTTTGTGGTGGTGTATCTGGATGACATCCTCATCTACAACAAGACTTGGGTAGAATACTTGCAGCATATTCAATAGGTTCTGCACGCCCTACGACAACACAAACTATATGAAAACTTGGAAAAATGCTCCTTCAACATGGACGATGTCCATTATTTAGGCTACATCGTTGATCAACATGGTGTGCATGTGGATCCAGCCGAGATCTAGGTCATCTGTGACTGGCCAGCCCCAACCACACTCAATGAACTTCAAAACTTCTTGGGCCTTGCCAATTTTTATCGCAGGTTCATGATGGGTTTATCTCATATCGCATGGGCCCTCAGCCAAGTAACTAGGGGTGGAGGTAAGGAAAAAAAATTGTGGGGCATGTCCCACCAACAAGCCTTCGATGACTTGAAGAAGAATTTGTGCTCATCCCCGGTACATTCATTACCAAACTTGAAACATCCCTTTGAGATCGAGACAAATGCTTTAGACTATGTTTTGGGCACCGTCCTCACTCAACACAACCACCCTGTGGCATATCATAGTGAGACACTATCATATCTTTTCCATAAGTACCCTACTTATGACAAATAAATGTAATCCATTGTGCAAGCCTGCCGCCAGTGGAGACATTACATTCTTGGGAAGGATATAGTCATCCACACTGATCACAAGGCACTACAGTTCATGCAAACCCAAGGAAAATTGCAAGATGACTGCCACCATAAGTGGTCAACATACTTACAATAGTTCCACCTCAACATCAAGTATAAAACAGGAAGTACCAACCAAGTTGTTGACTTCCTCAGCTGACCTCCAGTCACGACACTCACCACGGTGCTAGACTCTTGCGGTAACGAGACCTCCAGATGGCCCCACCTCTAAGAGACAAACCCTGACTTCTCCACCACCTACCAAATGTTGGGCACCAACTTAGTGGTCGCTAATTTCCATCTTTAGGACAGACTATTGTGTTGTCTGGGTCATCTTTTTGTTCCATCAAGCGAGTGCGTGAAGCTGATTTGGGAAGCTCACTACATTCAGGTGGCAAGACACTTAAGCATCGAAAATATAGTGACAGTGCTACAAAAACATTTCTACTAGTCGAAACTTCGACAAGATGTCGACAAGTATATCAGGTCTTGCACCACTTGCGCTATTTCCAAACTGACCACTAAGAAACAGAGAATGTACACCCCTCTACTTACTTCTAGCAGGCTATGGGAATCCATCTCAATGGACTACATGTCGGGCCTCCCATCCACCAAGAGGGGAAATGACTCTATTTGTTTGGTTGTTGATTGCTTTTCCAATATGGCGATTCTAGCCGCCTGTAAGAAGAACATCACAGCATAAGCCATTGCCAAGATCTTCTTTGAATGAGTGTGGGTACATTTTGGGATACCAAAAAAAATTATCTCTGACCATGACAGTCGGTTCCTTAGCTCATTCTGGTTGATCCTTTGCTCACTGTTGGATACCAAGCTCACCAAATCCACTGTCTTCCACCCCCAGACAAATGGCCAAACTGAGGTTGTTAATCAGATGGTCGTACATATCCTACACATGTACAATTAAAAACACCCTCACACATGGGATGAGAGTCTTCCCTATGTCCAACATAGCTACAACCGAGCCTTGCATACCTCAACTAGCCACAACCCCTTTCAGGTGGGTTTGGGATAACAACCATTGGGCCCCATGGATGTTGCACTACCGCTGGTGACCACCTCGGTCGACTCTTCCCCTCCTCCACCAGAAGTTGACAAAGCCACCCAGTTCATTGAACAGATCCAGCACATCCGCCAATAGGTTCCGGATATTCTATAGAAGTCTAAGGCCAAGTACAAGCAGCACCATGATCAACATCGGGTGCCACATAAGTTTCAGGTGGGAGACAAAGTTTGGTTGCATTTGCAGAAAGAATGCCTTACACGGCCCCATCGAAAGCTTCTCTCATTCCTTTATGGTTTGTACACCATCACCAAGGCTCTGGGTTGCAATGCTTTTGAGCTCAACATTTCCCCCTTCCTTGGTCTACATCCAGTCTTCAACGTGGCTCTCCTTCAGCCATATTTCCCACCATTATTGGACACCTATGAGATAACAGAGAAGTTGACACCAATAGAGCTCAACCCTGACTGCATGAAACAAGCATCCAATGATCATATTGTGGACACACAGATCAAGGGAACTCGATAGCAAAGGATCTAGCTTTATCAAGTTGTAAAAGCAGGAAAGCTCCTGCACCAAGGCAAGTGGCTCACCCGGGGCCAAATTCAGCAGAAATTTCCTCATATGATGGGGGAACTCAATGCAATGGAGACCATTTCTTCCTAATAAGGGAGGATTTATCCAGGTGGATATCAGTGGCCACCCACCTATTCCACTGGCTCGAAAAATAGTTTTCCACCTTGGCATTTTTTCAGGTTCCAAACTTTTGGGGCCGTTTTGAGGCCCTAAACGACCTTTTTTGGGGATTTGTGGCCCTTGGGACTGTCAGAGGCACTTCCTTGGGCTAGTCGAAAATTGTTCTTCTCAGTTATACCTTTCCAATGGGAAATTGTTCACCTAAAACAAATATCGTATGCAAAAGTTACGACCCTGGGAAGTTGATGTACTAGCTTACCCAAATGGGGTCCACGTGACTTTTGGTTTTTCATCTCCTAGGGTTAGGTTTTGGGATGTCTAGGGTTTTTTACATTCCTATTTATTGTAAAAGGCCTTCAGAGCCTCATTGTAACCATTTTCTTGTGAATGAGCGCAATCGTCACATCTCTTCTCAGAGATAAGCCACCACCATTCCATCAAGCTTGTTTTCTGCTGCATTTTACAGTTTCATATTATTTCCTTATTGAATAGAAAACCATTTTTATTGTATCTCTATTATTTTGTGTTAATAATCTTTTAATAATTTGTGTTTATTTCGTCCTGTTCATAAAATCCGGATCAAACATATATCTCAATCATATACCAAATGAATATACCAATATAACCATCAAAATTATCTAGCAATACATCACACTATCCATAACCAAATACCATAAACCCTCACATCAAATCATGTGCCAAAACCTGACTATTATGTAGCCTCAAGTGTGTACCAATCATATATCAAGACCACTAACAAAATCCTCTCACAATGTACCATAAGATATACCAATAAGACTAAGACATGCACCAACAATATACTTCAATAGATCAGCTTCAAAACCATTCTACAACAAGCCCTAAACTTCCAAGAGGGAATCCAACAGATTTACAAGGAAAACCCTCAACTAGATTCATAGATTCAACACTACACATATGAAAACCATACATTTTTCTTCTTGTAGTTGTGGATCTATTATGAATTTGTTTATGTAGCTGTGATTATGTTTCCACGATTATGTTGTTGTGATTTTTCTACCGCGGTTTTTTTTCCACCATTTTGTTG
>JASDQU010358888.1:0-11860 GCA_032191745.1 Picea mariana | reverse complement strand
TCAAAAGAAGACACCAAGGGGGAGGGGAAGGCCCAGAAAAAATACGGAGGTGGGAGGAGGAGAACATATCCCGACTAAGCTGGGTGCACATCCAGTCGCTGAGGAATTCATGATGCATGCGACCTGGTCAAAGCCTGTCGGGAATACCAGTCGAGGAAGTGGGAGTCGTATGCAAAAGACAAAGACATCTGGTTCTAAATTTGGAAATTCCAACCAACAACTGGAGTAGGCACAACTCGCATAGTGAAACTTTATCAAGAAAATAGAGAACTGCAGAGACAGTTGACGATGAAGAACCAGGAGGTATCAGCATCGCAAGGTCGCAATGGAAGCACAAATTGGCTCAAGACACAACTTCGGGAAGAAAAATATACGATTGTGCAACTGCGTGAAGCATAGAGGATGATGGGGAAGGAGAAAATGAAAACACTGCAAGGTGCAAGGAGCAGTCTAGGAGAAGGTCCAGGTGCAGGAGATACACGATGGGAAGACTCTTGTTTCATATTCTCAGAAGTGATGCTTGATAATTTCCCCTATTTTTCATGAGGATTTTCACGTTCTCAATGTAACCGAGTCGGTTAGTCAAGGCGTCCATGGTGTTTATTTGTATGTAACCTGAGCTTGGTTAGAACCTTAATATATGAAATTTAGAAAATGTTTTTCCTGAAAGGATTCTAGTCATAGTATTTGAATGTATCATGTTTCCTCTTTGTATGTAAATCTATTGTGTTTTCCTCCGAGCTTCTCGTAAATTATGTGATTTTGTAATTGTTGTTGTTCTGATTTATTCTGTAAGTTCATTGATATTTTCCTTTAGAAAATTCTGATGCTGATTGATGCTGACGTGGCATTACTGACTCGGGGCTCATTAAAAATAAAATCTGGAACTCAGCTTGTGGGTAAGGATTGCACTTAGGACTTCGTTCACGTTGAATGAGCCTAAAAGAGATAGATATTGTGACTTCCGATGTCGGGATGGCGTCGGGGATCGACATTCAAAAGTAAAAATAACACATAGTTTTCTCCATGGGTTACCATCCTTCGAGACTTCCGACCCCGCAGACTTTCGAAAATCGACGGTCGACGATTATTATTTCAGTTTTCGTTCAACGTTCATTCTTCTAATATTTGTTCGATGCCGAACGTATCGGTCTTCCATGATACCTTTAGTGAAGCTTATTCGCAGAGATAAGAGACTTTCTTCTGCCAATGTCGGTGAAGATCGACGCTCGACTATTTTGGTTTTCTCAAGCAATTTTCGCCACTTCTAATCCTTCCCGATGCCGAATTTCCTAAGTGCGTCGGGGAAAATTTTCGAATGTTGATTCCTTAAGTAAATGTTAGTCTCTTTTACAGTTAATATGATTTTCACATGGTAAATAAGACTTTAAACGACTCAACATGAAAACACAAAATGATGAACAAAGGCAACAATTTTTCATACTGAAGTGTAAAGAGACAGTGCAAAGGATCAAGTGGTACCCAAAAAGTAAAAAATTTGACATAGACTTTTAGGGTGTGTTGAGTGCTCAATAGGACCATTTCCTAAGTATTTTATAGTTATCATCATGGAAATAGAAGAGGGAGTTGATTCTAACATAATTTTTGATTTTCCAATTAGATATTTTGAAGAGGAAGAACCTATAAAAAATATTTCTCCTTCAAGTCTTCCTAATTTTAAAGGTTTTTATAGTGAAGATATGGATAATTTTATTTTTGAGTTTGATTTTCTTTGTAGGAGTTATGATTATACAATTCATACTCAAAATATGAAACATTTTCCTGCCACATTAAAGAATGCAACATTATGCTAGTTTATGGGGTTTGGTGGGCAGAGTTTCATCACATGGGATGCTATGAAACAAGCATTCCTAAAAAATTATCAAGATTGCTGCAAACAAAGATACCTTTATGAGGAAATTTTCAAGAAGACTCAAAAGGAGGATGAGAGTCTAGAGGATTACATGGAATGATTTTGGTACAATTTGTAAATATCCAAATTGAGTAAGTTGGGTAAGGATTATCGACGAACAATTATGATAAGAGGTATAAGGGATGATTGTATTGATATTTTAAATTTTATGAGAGGAGGAGACATTTCTCAATTTGATTATGATCATACTTGTGAATTATGTAAAATATATTTACGAGAAACTTCAAAAAATGGAAAAGTCTTAGAGACATTTTTGCTAGAATTACAAAAAACATTAGGAGGAGGAGCTACACAGACAAAAAATGGTAATTTATTAGAAAAAATTAAAACTGATATTCTTAGCATGTTAATCTCACAATTTGACATGTTGTAGGTTAAAAATAAGCAAACAAAGGCTAAGAAAGCACTATCCATATTCTTCTCAAAGTGAAAAAAATACATACTTTAATAGAATGCCCATTGAACAATGTTGAAGTATGTGGCATTTGTGAGCAAGATCGATCGACCAACAACTGCCCCTTTTTACCTGAAATAAAATATTTGTATCAAGGAACTAATGAAGTGGTTGAACATGTCTATTTTAGTGCTCAAAAGAGACAATGGAAATTATGACCACCAGGTATGACTCATGATCCTTCTCAATCATTCAATTCATTAATGATCAATCAACAAATTTAATATCCATCGTAATATTGGTATCATTATGCACCTTGGCCACAATATCCACCACAACCAACAAAAAATTATTAGTGGTCAAAAGGATGGCGAATTTTTCTAGTTAGAAACTATCAACAACAAGTTATTCCACAATTCCCTAAACAACAACATCAAATACCTCAATAGAAACAATAATTACAATTGTCTTCTAGTAGTCCTCAACCAAGACCTCAACCACTTGTACAACCCACACCTAATATGAACCATAAAGAAACTCAATCCACTTACACCATTGAGTTGTCTAGTTTTCCATCTTTCTCAATTTCCCCTATTGGGTTCGTGTGTTGACTATTTTGTTTTGATGGCCAAATCCTTTTTGCATGCGATATTATATATGATATGCTCTCATTTATCCATTTTGGAGGTATTCTCAAAGATTTATATATCAATTCACCATGAATTCGCACAAGGTATGTACAATTATCGTTTTTGCAATGATTTTGTGATCAATTCATCTCAGTTTGATGTTTATAAAGATCTAATGTTCTAGTTTTCTTGCAATAGGGTAGAATCATGATCCGATCCTCCATATGGTACCTCATCTGACACTCCGTTCAACACTTCATCTGGCATGCGATCCAACACTCCATCTGGAACATGATCCGACACTCAGAGCGCATAGGAGCTGACAGTTAGTATATTGGTGGCCTTTGATGGACGAATCGGGGATGTGGGTTTTATGCCCCCTCGTTCTCTCCAACCATAGAGCTCGACACACCTCATATTGGGAAGTTGCAGCGATCATTGAGTGGCATACAAAATTGTTAAGAATATGTTGTTGTTGTAACACATATAATGAATTTGCATTTTTTAGAGAGGGTCAACCCTTCCAGTGGTCGACCTCTCAAGATATGTAATCACCTATAAATACCACTACCTGTGACACAAAGAAAATATGAATTCTTATTATTTTATACATACATTATCACCAATTCTGTTTTATACTCTGTTTTTATGCTTAATGATAGTGCTGTGTTAATTTAGTGTCTGCATTTTCCTATTGGAGTGTTGCCACGACCTTCTGGGGGGCCCACCAATGGTCTGGGTGATTATATATATTAGTACATATTTACATTTATCTTGTTTCCTTTCTTAGATTTCGAAATCATCTCTTTGCTGTGTAGATTTCTCATGTCAATTTCTTGCTGTGTGTATTTTTTAATTGCAGATTGCTTATCTAATTCATCTTCATGTACAGTTTCTCTTAATTGCAGATTTCTTTTTGAACTGTGTATATGATAGAGGGACATCCATGGTTGTGTGTTAATGATTATATTTTGTTTGCAAGTTGTAGGATTTGGTTGATTAGATTGTTATGTCTTTTTCTTCCTAGCTATAGGTTACTATGTAGGGTACTAATTTAGATAGGTTTATTTGAAGTCTTGATAGATTAATTGCTTTAGTTTCGATAATTTTGACAGAGTACTAATTTAGATATATTTATTTGTAGATTTGATAGATTAATTTCTTTAGTTTTGATAGTTTTGACGGAGTATTAATTTAGATAGGTTTACTTTTAATTGCAAATGTTCTTTGTAGGTTTGTTTCATTTATTAATTTTGCCTCAGCATGATAGGATATAAATGGATGTTGAGTTATGATTTTTAATAACATTTTGGTTGATTTTGAGTATGATTCTTAAGGATAGTTTAGTTCACTTAGGTTATGATTTTTAATGAAGTCTTAGTTATGAATTTGAGTTGTAATTTCTAATTATCATTAGTCAAGAGTTGTAGGTTTTCACATAATGTTTTTATTGTCATTTTAAGTATGAATTTGAATTCAGATTTTTAATTAAGTGTTAAATTATGTCTTTATGAGTTTATATCTTTGATTGAGTTAGTAATTCTAAATAGGGTACTTTCTAGCAGTTGTATGATAAAGTGAATGATTTATGCACAATATTTAGAGATCACATGGATTCCAAAAATACTTAGTGTTACTTCTATGATGGAAAAACTCTCTATAGATTACCTTATCCATACTTTCCATTTCTCTGTAGAAGTTAGCATTGAGTTAATTCCACTTGAACTATCATTAATAGTCAGATGCCATCATGATGTTATCCGACACTGAAGACACAATCATCACATTTGAATAATTTTCTTCTTGTTGCTGCAAGATAGAAATAGATTTGATAAATTAGAATTTGAATACAGTCATAACACTCTTGTTTTTGGTTAAGTAGATCAGTGTTTATTATTTACAAAATAGAAATATTTGTGAGTTCTATTTAAGAATAGAGTTCACTTGTCAAGATAGTTTTGATAGAGTAATTGATTACTTGCTTACTTACTTGTTCACTCGGAGATAGATAGATTTAATAATCCATAAATAGATTACTTGTTGTTTGCTTATTCAAAGAGAGATTGAATAGATTAAATAGCTTTGAAAGAGATTGCTTGTTATTTTCATATTTAGAGATGGTTCATAGTCATAAATTATTTAAGGTTACTTAGGTCATAGAGAGTTCATAATTCTACAATTGCTTGAAGCTCATTAACTAGAGGTTGCTTTACATAGAATTTGCTAATCGAATAGATATTAAAAGTCATCTATTTAGAAAGTAGATTTGTAAACTAAACAGAGTGTTGATCCCTAGGATAAACCATCTCCTTAGCTAGACCTCTTTCTACCTTGGCTCATACTTTTCCACAAATCTAAGTTTACCTGCCCTGGGTTGACAATTTAATTGAGGGAATTAGTACATATAGAATACCTGTCATCCCCTATTGACTATCAAGGAGTCCATTTAAGGTCAAGGAAAATTCTCAATAATCGAACAACTCCAATTATTTATGAGGAAGAGGAGGAGTTCAAAATCAAGTAGAAAACCAACCTACAGAAAATCAATTTACAAATATTTCTTCAAGTACTTCACAAATTGCTTCCCCTAAAAAATCAAATCAACTACAAACTAAGGATACCTTGTTACCTCCTTATCTAGAGAGGCTAAATATTGATAAAACTCTTGTTCAATCTAAATTTGAATTTCTCGGGGAATTTAAAAATTTGTGTGTTAATATTTTGTTAGTCCATCAGATATGTACCAATTTATGCTAATATAGTAAGAGAGTTGTGTTTGAAAAGTCCCGGTAGGAAGAGAAAAGATCCTCCTACTATCCAAGTAATTGGTCAACTTGCAAATTTGATGCTTGGAAGGGTTGTAACTGCCAAGTATATAGCTCTTGATAGTCCTATTATTGATCGAATAGATTAAGAATATTTGCATCCCTAATACTTTAATCAATTTAGGTGCTACCATAAATGTGATGACTAGAGAAACCATGGAAAAAATGAAATTGACCAATTTTTGTCAAACTTCTACAGTCCTTCAAATGGTTGATCAATATATTGTTGAACCTGAAGGTATTTTAAAGGATATTTTTATCTTTGTAGACTCTTGGGAGTATCCAATAAAGTTTATAGTTTTGCAACCAAAATCCAACCTTGGGGGTTATCCTTTAATTTTGGGTAGGCCATGGTTGGCCATTGTTGATGCTTATATCAATTGAAAATATAGAGATATGACTATTTCTTATGGTGATGCTATCAAAAAATTAACTCTATATCCTCATACTAAACAAATTTCAAATCATGAAATACCTTAATGGGTTGAAAATGAGGACATTGATGAAGAAAACATTCAACAATTATTTATGGTTGATTTAGTCCTTGTTTTTAAATAAAAACATGATGATGATCTCATTTATGATGCCATAATTGATCTGCAGTCTCGCACCAATGATGTTGTGAAAATGTTTATGGAAGTTTGTTCATGTTCTATTGTAAAAAATGAATATAATCAGATGTGTGTTTATCTATATCTCTCAACTCCAATAACCACTAGTATTCCCATTGAAATCATCCCGGGAAAAACATTTAATTGTAACTAATTAGTTAAACTTTATGGAAAAAACTGTGTGGGAGTTTATGAAACACCCCACACAATTTTTTTCTAGAAAGTTTAACTAGTTATATATGAGTAATTGTGGAAACCTACACATAGAGATTTAATTGTAATACAAGACTAGAAAATTTACAAAAGCAAAAAATCATTGAGTTGTTGCAAAATCATGTTGGTGCATTTTATTGGGAGTATATCGATGTGAAGAAAATTTGTCCCAATATTTGTAGCCATCATATTTATATTGGGGATAATTTCCAATGCATTAGGCAACCCCAATGTAGACTAAACTTTGTAATGAGAGAGATAGTAAAGGAGGAATTACAAAATTTTTTGAATGTAAATTATATCTAGCCTATATCGGGTAGTCAATGGGTTTCACCTCTTTTCATTATTCTGAAGAAAAATGGGAAATGGTGAATTTTTGTAGATTGCAGAGAGTTGAATAAAGCCATTTCCAAATACTATTTTCCTCTACCTTTCATAGATCAAGTTTTAGATACTTTGGTAGGGAAAAAGTGTTTTTTTTCTTGATGGGTTTAGTGAGTACACCCAATTCCAACTAGCTCCTGAAGACCAAGAAAAAAAAACTTTTACCTATCCACGAGGAACATTTGCTTACCAAGTATTGCCTTTTGTACTTTGCAATGTACCTACCACATTTCAACGAGATATACTTAGTATATTTCCAAAATTAATACATGAATGTGTAGAGGTGTATATGGATGATTTTATAGTGTATGGTGATACATTGGAAGAAGCCATGACTAATTTAGAAGAAGCTCTTATATGATGCAAATAAGTAAATCTGTCTCTCAACCATGAAAAATGTGATAGTTTGTTGATTGAGGGAATAGTTTTGGGACATCATATTTCATCGACTAGAATCAAGGTGGACCCAACAAAGATTAAATCCATATCAAATCTTTTTATTTCAAGAACACAAAAATATGTTCGAAGATTTTTAGGAAATGTAGGTTATTATAGACATTTTATTAAAAAATTCACTAAAATAACATCTCCAATGTTTGCTTTTCTCACTAAAGATGAAAAATTTGTTTGGAGTGACCAATGTCAAGTTGATTTTGAAACTTTGAAAGAAAAGTTACTTATAACACCAGTTCTAAGAGGACCAAATTGGTCTTGTTGACAGAGAAAGTTCTCCTATGGTTTTGGGTTACAACAACAATAGAGAAATGACCAAAAGACCACAATCAATCCCACAAAGACAATCAAGAAAAAATGTAACTTACTTTCGATGATAAAGTAGGAGAAAAACATGGTTCCAATCGTTTGGTGTAGATCCCTCAATTGAAACTTTTCACTCCAACGTTCCTCTCTAATAGTTCCTTCAATCACTATAACTATTACGATGATGCTCAAGAACCGATCTCCAAGTGACTCCACCTAGGAAAATGATGATCACCTCACTCTCCAACTACTTCTCTCAAACATGTCCGATAAAGAGAGATGAACTCTTTTTAAAAATATAAAGGGAGAAAAGGTTGTTGGAAACAAGGGTTTCCATATTTGAAGGGGATAATTCAGAGACACAGAATAAGGAGATTGTAGACTAGGCAATAAACGACCAACATAATGGTGCTAAATGGAATGATGATTTATCATCTACCCCTTGTCTCATTTTTATTCTCCAATCAAGTGGTTAGAGTAGTTATCCATGGGAAATAGGGAGTTAAGAATCATAGGAACCCATAAATCCTGCCCAAAATTTAGAAAAATTATATATTTTTTATCCAAATAAATGTGTACATGGGTTGATAAACAACAACCTGTGTATGTTAACATGATGCATATAGGGAATGTACATCTCAAAACAAGGGTTTTTTTTGTGATTTTTGAGGAGGAATGAAGGGGGATTGAGTTTGCAAGTAGGGAATGGGTATATGAATCAGGTCAATAGGGCATCAATGAATATGAGGATAAAAAATTATGCTATATTAGATGCCTCTTAATGTGTGAGGTCATAAGAACAATTGATTATTGAAATACATTATACAATCTAGGAGCTGAGTGTGAATTGGGCCTAGGTAAAGGTCATCAAAGACTGGTCTAGAATAGAAACTAAAATAGAAAACAAGTAATAATATTATCTCCTCAAGACGAGCATACCCATGCTCAAGAGTGAAAAAAGTATGGACACCAAATCAAGTACACTACAGATCCATGAAATATGTATATATAAATAGTGATCATGGCCACGAAAATAAATACACAATGGATCCATGTCAAAAACTATCATAGCCATGAAAGAGATACATAGTGGATTTATGTCTCAGAATCAGAGGAGGATATCTGGAAACAAGAGATGTACAAACTGATCCTCCACAAGTACCATTGTCATAGAAAAAGAACTGGTACATTCTAATGCAATGTGGGAGGAAACATAAAGGAGGTGATGCTACCACAGACCCAAGGTTTTCAAATCAAACCATCAATGATACGATTCTACACCATGCGAATAGATGTACTGAAGTCGAACATAGTGAGACACCATTTGATTACCGCTCATATATGCATACAACTAACAAATGTGAAAAAACCCATCGATAATAATAATGGGTGTCAAGGTACCTATTACATTCTAGAAAGTGTGATTCAATGAGATGGCGCCAGACACTTATGGAATCTATCAATTAAAGGAAACTGATGTATTCCCACATTCAATAACGAGGGAACCTACCACTAATGACTGCAAGCCCCAAGGTACTACTAAGGACTCTATATATTTATCCCAGAGAAAATGATCCAAAGTCGATGGGAAGAGATCTGCTAGAAGGAGGGCATTAAGGAATTCCCCCATAATCCAAGACAAGGAATAGTAGAAGGCCAAATTTTTGGAAGAAATTGGATGAAATATTGAAATAACACAACCATGTATGTCTCTCACATGCATAAGATGGAATAGTGCATGAAAGAGACCCTCTGAGCAATGACCAATAATGAAAACCACTGATAGAGGTGAGAAATTCCAGCAATGATGAAAATGGAACCCAAGGTAGTGCATGAATCCCAAAGTGTGAATAAGGTATCAATGTCGAACAAAAGAGAAACTGCTCATTCAACAACCAATAATGGAATGTCATCTATTGAGCAGAAGGTAACCTATAAATGATGTACATAGACCCAGGGTACTACTCTAGGTCAAAATATTAGAGAAATATGTTGTAGTTGATAAGAGCTTACCCGTCAACAAGAATTCAATGGGGACCTTCCATACTACAACTTGTAAAAGATAAAGATGTTTGTTGATTCATATATGTACTTGACATACAGGAAGGCCAACATGAAAATTCAGGAATTTTGAGTAGTGACGGACATAGGATGAAAATTCCCCTGAACAAAATCATGACACAAAAAGTGACTTGAGAAACATAGACTCAAGAGTGAATGATGACATAAGTTTGTGATACATGAGGCATCAAAAAACTCTCCATAGTGACTAGAAGGATAACCAGTCAAAGGAGTAAACACTCAAAGAACATGGTTCAACTTCCTAAGTCCATACTAAACCCAATGTATTGAGATGATAATTCAATACTTAGTTCTTTGTTCAAGGATGACATAAATGCTACCAAATATAAGTGAGACCTGACTCTTTCCCATCCTTTCTTATATATATATATATATATATATATAAAATCTTTTTCATATTAGAAATCTTGACATATAATCAAAGAATGCTATAATACAATGGAGGAAATGAGTGTCGTAGGAAAACAAACTAGTTCCAAGCATAGGGAACATACGTATGCTCAATGATAGGAACATGTGCATGATATGGATACTCTGGGAATGTTTCCTCCAGGGATACAAGTTTCAAGTCACAAAGGAAATTAATACAAGGATGGAAATTGAGATAATTCATAAGCAACAGGATAAATGAGAGCAAGATGAAGTTGGCATTAGGCTCAAAAGCACAAGTGGGAAAGAGGAAATGCAATTACAAATTAACACAAAAATTTGGGATCCCCATGAGGTATTAGCGAGAATAAGAATGAGAATATGTTATGAGGCTTCAATACAAATTCATGGTGGGACTAAATAGGGCTCCCGAGCCTATGAAATTATTTCAGCATGACCTCCAAACTAAGAACATGGTTCTAACTAGGGCACCCAAGAATGGTAGGCTCTACCACATGAATTACAATGCTTATAAACAACAAAGAAGGTTTCAAGTTGCAACTTATTTGGGTCAATCCTAAGGAAAAATGAACCAAGAAACAAATAATGCAAAAATGCATGGAGGGGAAAATCTAACTTATATGCTAGCTTCAAGATCATTACCTGCTAGAATGGATCAACAAAACACAAAGGTTCCAAATCAAAACGTCTCCAAATTGTTGTTTTAAGGTTTGAAAACAACAAACCTTAAAATTACAATATGGTACAAAGCAATACATAGCCTTACAGATCATGCATAGTGCTTCTTCATGTATATCCTATTATTGTAGTATTTGTACTTACACAAAATCCCCACACACGTACTCAAATCCACGTAGCTACATGATAACCCACCACTGTCACCTTAGTAGAAAATCCCCAAGTTTTAGGGATAGATGAGGTCCAACCTAGGGGAGGCGTCCTCGATAATCTCAAGGGATCATATAAGAAGGATCTAGCCAAGTTTGGAGGTCCCTCTCACCAGTTACATATGTCAAAAGGTCTATGTCTATGAAATTGAGGCAAAGGAAGAAATTTGGGTACCTTCCTGGAAAAAGAACAATTGCAACATATATGTAGTGATTTCCAAGTACCAATATGATAATATCATCTCAATAGACAATAGATAAATATATGGCGACTTATGTAAAATTGCAGCAAGATGATTATTTATAACAATAATTAGTATTTTGTAACAACCAGAAGAAATATAGATCAGAATTGCATGAAAAAACAATGAAAAATCAAAATTTATCCAATAAATCAATTATCACTTATTCCAAGCAATTTCTGAGTATGTTAGCTATGAGTTAGAGTGAATATTGCAAAAAAAATGAAGCAAATTAGATGGCTATATCAGTTTTTTGTAATAGAAGCAATAAAGTTAGTAGATTAGGCTATGCTAGGGTTAGAAAAGATTAGTAAAAGATTGTTAAGCCCTAATGTTGGCTCATTACCCCTTAATTGGGGCATATTAGATTAGTAATGCTATTTTATTTATGTCGGCTTTAGGCCATTAGTTGTAATTTAGATTAGTAATGTTATTTTAATTATGTCGGCATTAGGCCATTATTTGTAATTATACCTCCTAGTCTCCTATATATACCAAGGAGACATTTTCA
>JASDQU010358886.1:0-11904 GCA_032191745.1 Picea mariana | reverse complement strand
AGCTTACATGCTTTACAATCCAATCACCATGAAACTAATTCTTAGCAGAGATGTAAAATTTCTAGAAAATCAATTATGGAATGATTCAGAAAATCAGCAAATGGACAGTCAAAATCCATTTCTGTCAAGTTCTGAAAATGCAGAAAATTCAGGACAGCAAATACCTCAAACTATTCTTCCAAGATTGCAAGTACAAAGACAACCTGAAAATTCTCAGGATAACTCCACTTCCAGCAGAGAATCATTCTCTGAACCACAAAATCAGAGAACTCGAAGTTTGAGATAAATCCATCAGCAGTTGGATGACTTTGAACAACAGAAACTTTTTTCTTTATTGTCATGTCAACCTACATCTTTTAAGGAAGCAACTAAGGAGCCACATTAGGTTCAATCCATGAACCAAGAAATTGACTCCATTGAGAAGAACAAGACATGGGATCTTGTTGATTTTCCAAGTCACAAGAAGAGTATTGGTGTCAAGTGGGTTTACAAAACTAAACTCAATGAAAAAGGGCAGATTGAAAAGCACAAGGCAAGACTTGTTGCCAAAGGATTCTCACAACAACCAGGTATTGATTATGGTGAAACTTTTGCTCCAGTAGCAAGATTAGACATTGTAAGGACTCTATTGGCCATAGCAGCGCAACACAAATGGAAAGTATACCAGATGGATGTCAAGTCAGCATTCCTGAATTGTTTTTTAGAAGAAGAAGTTTATGTCAATCAACCACCTGAATTTGAAGTCCAAAAGCACCCAGCCAAAGTATATCGGTTGAAGAAAGCCTTGTATGGATTAAAGCAAGCTCCAGGAGCTTGGTACAACAGAATTGACACTTATCTGATCAAAAGTGGTTTCAACAGAATCCAAAATGAGCCAACTCTTTACACCAAAACAAATCAGCATGGTAAAATTTTGATTGTATGTTTATATGTTGATGACATGATCTATACTGAAAATCTTGAGTTAACCAGTTTTAAACATGCCATGCAATCTGAGTTTGAAATGACAGATCTTGGCATCATGAAATATTTTTTAGGGATTGAGGTTGATCAATCAACCAAAGGTATTTTTGTCTGTCAGAAAAAGTATGTAGCAAACATCATCAAAAGATTCCACATGGAAGAATGCAATCCAGCAGAAACCTCTATACCCTTAGGCACAAAATTGATCAAGAAAGATGAAGGCCCTACAGTGGACTCTACCCTGTACAAAATTTTAATAGGCAGTTTGTTGTATTTGACAACAACTAGGCATCACATTATGTATGCAGCCAGCCTTGTTTCCATATTCATGGAATCCCCCAAAGATTCTCATTGGAAAATGGCGAAACAAATTCTGAGATATGTTGCAGGAACTCTAAATTTTGGCTTATGGTACACTAAATATGATAGTAATCAACTTTCTTGTTACACAGACAGTGATTTTGCAAGTAGCCTAGATGACAGGAAAAGCACATCGGGACATCTTTTTCAACTGGGCACGAACCTAATCTCATGGGCATCAAAGAAGCAGCCAATTGTATCAATATCTTCTACAGAGGTAGAGTATGTCACTGCTACCTCAGCTTCTTGTCAAGCTGTGTGGCTGAGAAGAATATTGAAAGATTTGTCACATACAAAAAAGGATCCAACTCCTATATTATGTGATAATACTTCAGCAATTGCTTTATCCAAAAATTATGTGTTTCATAAGAAAAGAAAACACATTGACACTCATTTTCAGCAATTACAACTTGCGACTCCAAATCCTCTGTCAACTTGAAACCCCGGTAGCCCAAATGTCGACGGTTTCCTCGATGTTCACCATGTGTCCGAATCAATGGATGACTGTGATCTTTTTTGGATTTTGGGACTTTTTTCGTGGAGTGTCACGACACTTGTCAACAATACCTCCAATGTCTCGAACTCCGAAATGTCGAAATGATGGCACTTAGACCTGCTACCACCTGTCCTCTGAGATGGACGACTCACAATCCTCTTGAGATTTCGCGATTTGTGATGTCGGGATTTCGCGTATTGGGGTTTTGGAGAGCAGCCTCAGTCGCTCGTCCAACGCCCGATGCCTGATTTTGTAATTTGATTAGATCGATGGCTCACGATCTATCTCAATCCAACGGTCCATAATAACTCGTGATTTTGCGATTTGCGAATTCTCACGACAGTCTTCTGACCTTTACACCTTACGAGTCAGCAAAACGCTGAGATCTCGCCACGTGTCTCTTGATGGATGGTCCAAATGATTTCGTGACTTCGCAAGTCAAATTTCTCCTGTGCGCTCTAGAGGACTAAACCTCGTGCACTTTCTCGTTGATCCAACGGCTATCGATCCTCTGCGCAAGATCTAATGGCTAAAATTCTTTTTCCTTTTCTGCACTCTCTTCATCCCTTCTGAACTAGATTTCTGCCTCGGATCTATACGTAGGACAAATCTTATGGCCGCGACGATTGTTATTTGGACCTAAGACATGTTCTTTGCTTCCTTTGCAAGGACTTTCTTTTGCGGAAAAAAAATTCATGAATCTTTCAAAGATTTGAAAGAATTTCACGAGTTCTTTGTTCTCTGCTACAATCTTTAACAGATTTGAGTGATTTCCAAAATGCTTTAAACGCTTCTTCTTTCTACAACTATCTTTCACGAATTTGAACAAATGCTTTGAATTCTTCAAGAGTTCCCACCTTCTGTAGCTCTTATTCATGAATCTTTGATGATTCTTTGAAAATTGAACAAGAATCTTTACTATTTCTTCCTTCTTAGTCTCTGCTTCCTTCTCATGTTTCTGCACCTTGAAACTTTTGAGCGTAGTACGCTCTGCGACCTCGCGTGAACTTCTTACGCTGATCTTTTGAGCGTATGAAGGTCTGCTTCCTTGTGGAAGTTTCCTGCAAGGATCTTTCGAGGGTATGATGAACAGCTCTCCAAGCCTTGTGAAAAGTCTGTGTTGAATTCTCTAGAGATCTGTGTAAGGTCTGTGCTGTTTGAGGATCGTGTTGCTCTCCAGCCTATGTGAAGAGGCTTACTACTGTAGCTCTGATACCATGATAAATTGTGAAGCAAGAAATGTAGAGAGAAAGAATAGAACAAAAAATAGTATATTAGAATGACAAAGCGAGTACATGAAGAATATTATGAAGAAGTTCTATGAAAAGGGAAATAGCTGAGCTAAATAGGCTCAAGCAAATCAAGAATAGAAAGTACAGCAGGCCAGGACAACTGGCAGTGTATAGTCAACCTATTGAGGTTACATCATATTTGTTGACTTGACATCCATCTGGTATACTTTCCATTTGTATTGGGCTGCTATGGCCAATAGAGTCCTTACAGTGTCTAATCTTGCTCAGGCAACGCAGAGAAATAGAGAAAATAAAGCTAAATTTTGGACTCAAAATTCTGTGGATGACTCAATTTTCTCAAAAATTATAGGCGTTGGTACTTCAAAACAGGCCTGGGACATCCTTAAATCTTCCTACCAAGGAAATGACAGGGTCAAAACAGTTAAACTACAGACCTTGAGGATGCAATTCGAGACTCTAAGGACGATAGAGTTCGAAAATGTGGATCAATTCATGACCAGAGTCATGGGCATCGTGAACCAGATCAGATTGACTGGTGAAACCATCACTGATCAGTGAATTATTGAGAAAATCCTCAGAAGTTTACCAAAGAAATTTGAAATGGTTGTAACAACAATCCTTGAATCCAAGGATCTGTCAAGTTTTTCAACAGATGAACTAATTGGTTCTCTGGTGGCACATGAGACCAGACTGCATCTCACAGATGAGTCAATCGCCAATGCTTTCAAAACGCAATTCTCCTTTAGTAGAGGAAGAGGCAGAGGGCAAGGCAGAGATCACCAAGGAAGAGGGATCATTCATAGAAATCCTCATTCCAGTGGAGGACACAGACAACAACAACCGAATCAACACTTCCAAGCACATAGACAACAAAATCATAATCAAAGTTTTCAGCCTCAAAGAGGCAAAGGGAGAAGATCAAATGAGAAATCAAACATACAATGCTATTACTGCAAAAAGTATGGGCACTATGAATCTGAATGTAGGAAGAAGCAAGCAGATCAGCTCTCAGGCAGAGCACATGTGTCAAATCACACGAGAGAAAACTCAGGAGGTATGTTTCTTTCGTGCCACAAGACTAAACAACAACCTAAAGATCTCTGGTTGCTGGACAGTGGATGCAATAATCACATGACAGGTAACAAAGATTTACTTTCATGCAGTGGTTCTTCACTCTTATCTGATATTACACTTGGAAATGATTATTTAGTCAAAGTTCAAGGAAAAGGAACTGTTTCTATTTTTATTAAACAGAATGTAAAGAAAGACATAAACAATGTCTATCATGTTCCAGATCTGAAACATAATTTTCTAAGTGTAGGAAAACTCATTGAACATGGATATAAGTTACTTTTTGAGGGAGCATCTTGCAAGATATATGACAAAATCCCAAGCAGAAAATTAATTTTTGAAATTCACATGACTCCGAATAGGATGTTTCCCCTTACACTCAGAACTGCAAATATGATTCAACCATATGCACCGAGTGCATCTACCCTGAATGAAACAATGGTTTGGCATACAAGATTTGCACATCTAACATTTCAGAGTCTAAGTCTTCTTCAGAGGAACTCCATGGTCCTCTGGAGCGCACAGGAGAAATTCAACTTGCAAAGTCACGAAATCATCTGGACTGTCCATCAAGAGACACGTGGCGAGATCTTGGCATTTCATTGACTTGAAAGGTGTAAAGGTCAGAAGACCTCCATGAGAATTCACAAATCACGAAATCATGAGTTATTCTGGACCATTGGATTGAGATAGATCATGAGCGGTCGATCTTATCCAATCGCAAAATCGAGGATCGGGCGTTGGACGAGCGACTGAGACTACTCTCCAAAACCTCGATACGTGAAATCCCGACATCACAAATCATGAAATCCCAAGAGGATTGTAGGTCATCCATCTCAGAGGACAGGTGGCAGCGGATCCAAGTGCCATCATTTCGGCATTTCAGAGTTCAGGACATTAGAGGTCTTGTTGACAAACGTTGCGACACTCCACGGCAAAAGTCCTGAAATCCCAAAAGATCACAGTCATCCATTCATTCGGACATGTGGCACACATCGGAATTTCGGCTACCGGGGTTTCAAGTTGACAGAGGATTTGGAGTCGCAATTCGTGAAATCATGAAATGATGAGGACTGTCCATCTTTCAGGGTCACATGGCATTAATCCAGGATGTCGGGAAATATTCCGAAAAAGAAATTTCGACAAAATCGACAATTCAGACTTCACATTTTGGAAGCGCAGTGTGTCAAGGAATCATGAGTTGCGAAATATCGATTCGCGAAATCTCGATAGGATATGGACCATCAGATCATCATGAGATCTGGACCGTTGATTGTCCAACAGGCACATTTTGACATTTCAGCATTTGAAGTCCCGAAAGCACGAAAGGACATCGGGACTCGTTATTTCAGGAATCGGCTTTTCAGAAGTCAAGAGACCAAAAGGTCGCACATTTGAGTCGCGAAACCAAAACTCGCGAAGTCGAAACTCATGAAATTTTGAATCGCAGAGCTCCTAAGTCACTGCAAATTACATGCAAGAAATGGGTAAATACGAATTTTCTTTATGTTTTTTGCTAAATTTTTTAAAAATATGGCGTCGTCTAGCAATTTAGGACCAACTCAGGGTCCAATTCTTCTTGGAAACAACTATGATTTATGGTCTCTTTGAATGAGATCCTTCTTGCAAGCACAAGAGTGCTGGGATACAGTGGATCATGGATATGTGGAACCAGATCCAGCAGACCTGTCCGCCATGACTAATCAACAGAAAATTGCTCAGGGAACGAAAAGAAATAGAGAAAATAAAGCTAAATTTTGGATTCAAAATTCTGTGGATGACTCGATTTTCTCAAAAATCACAGGCGCTGGTACTTCAAAACAGGCCTGGGACGTCCTTAAATCTTCCTACCAAGGAAATGATAGGGTCAAAACAGTTAAACTGCAGACCATGAGGACACAATTCGAGACTCTAAGGATGACAAAGTCTGAAAATGTGGATCAATTCATGACCAGAGTCATGGGCATCATGAACCAGATCAGATTGACTGGTGAAACCATCACTGATCAACGCATTGTTGAGAAAATCCTCAGAAGTTTACCAAAGAAATTTGAAATGGTTGTAACATCAATCCTTGAATCCAAGGATCTGTCATGTTTTTCAATATATGAACTAATTGGTTCTCTGGAGACACATGAGACGAGATTGCATCTCATAGATGAGTCAATTGCCAATTCTTTCAAAACACAATTCTACTTTAGCAGAGGAAGAGGCAGAGGTTGAGGCAGAGATCACCAAGGAAGAGGGAGCAGTCACATAAATCCTCATTCCAGTGGAGGACACAGACAACAACAACCAAATCAACACTTCAAAGCACATAGACAACAAAATCAGAATCAGAGTTTTCAGCCTCAAAGAGGCAGAGGAAGAAGATCAAAAGATAAATCAAGCATACAATGCTATTACTGCAAAAAGTATGGGCACTATGAATCTGGATGTAGGAACAAGCAAGAATATCAGCTCTCAGGCAGAGCACATGTGTCAAATCACATGGAAGAAAATTCAAGAGGTATGTTTCTTTCGTGCCACAAGACTGAACAACAACCTAAATATCTATGGTTGCTGGACAGTGGATGCAACAATCACATGACAGGTAACAAAGATTTACTTTCATGCATTGATTCTTCACTCTCATTTGATATTACACTTGGAAATGATTATTTAGTGAAAGTTCAAGGAAAAGGAACTGTTCCTATTCTTACTAAACAGAATCTAAAGGAAGACATAAACAATGTCTATCATGTTCCAGATCTGAAACATAATTTGCTAAGTGTAGGACAGCTCATTGAACATGGCTATAAGGTACTTTTTGAGGGAGCATTTTGCAAAATATATTAACAAAACCCCAGTAGAAAATTGATTTCTGAAATCCATATGACTCCGAATAAGATGTTTCCCCTTACACTCAGAACTGCAAATCTGATTCAACCATATGCACAGAGTGCATCTCCCCTGAATGAAACAATGGTTTGACATACAAGATTTGGACATCTACCATTTCAGAGTCTAAGTCTTCTTCATACTTGAATATTCCCCCATGTGAGTCTTGCATACTTGGAAAACATAAGAGAACTAGTTTTCCACAGTCATCAAATCAAGCCAAACAACATCTTGAACTTGTTCACACTGACCTATGTGGACCAATGCAAAAAGAGTCAATAGGTGGTAGCTTTTACTTTCTAACGTTTATTGATGAGTTCAGCAAGTAAATATGGATCTATTTTCTCAGACACAAGTCTGAAACTTTCGCAAAATTCAAAGAATTCAAGGCAGAAGCTGAAAAACAGAGTGGAAAATATATCAAAGCACTCAGGTCAGATGGAGGAGGAGAATACAACTCCAGAAAATTCTCAAATTTCTACAAATCACAAGCATTATCATGCAAACAACAACCAGGTATACTCCACAACAGAATGGAGTGGCTGAAAGGAAAAATCAAACAATAATGAATATGGCAAGAACACTTCTTAAAGAGAAAAGCTTGTCAAATATTTTTTGGGCTGAAGCAGTAGCATGCTCATTTTATGTCCTAAATAGATCTCCAACCACAAGTCTAAAGATGAAATTCCCTCAAGAAGCATGGAGTGGGACAAAGTTCAATGTTGTGCATCTAAGGACATTCGGATGCATAACATACACTCACATACCTTCCGAATTAAGGAAGAAACTTGATGACAAAATTGAGAAATGCATTTTCACTGGATATAGTGAAACATCTAAAGCTTACAGGCTTTACCATCCAATCACCAAGAAACTAATTCTCAGTAGAGATGTAAAATTTCTGTAAAATCAATTCTGGAATGATTCAAAAAATCAGCAAATGGACAGTCAAAATCCATTGCTGCCAAGTTCTGAAAACACAGAAAATTCAGGACATAAAGTACCTCAAACTATTCTTCCAAGATTGCAACTACAAAGACAACCTGAAAATTCTCAGGATAAATCCACTTCCAGTAGAGAATCATTCTCTGAACCAAAAAATCAAAGAACTTGAAGTTTGAGAGAAATCCATCAGCAGTTGGATCACTTTGAACAACACAACCTTTTTTCTTTAATGTCATATCAACCTACATCTTTTAAGGAAGCAACTAAGGAGCCACATTGGGTTCAAGCCATGAACCAAGAAATTGACTCCATTGAGAAGAAAAAGACATGGGATCTTGTTGATTTGCCAAGTCACAATAAGAGTATTGGTGTCAAGTGGGTTTACAAAACTAAACTCAATGAAAAAGGGTAGATCGAAAAACACAAGGCGAGACTTGTTGCCAAAGGATTCTCACAACAAACTGGTACTGATTATGGTGAAACTTTTGCTCTGGTAGGAATATTAGACACTGTAAGGACTCTATTGGCCATAGCAGCCCAACAGAAATGGAAAGTATACCAGATGGATGTAAAGTCAGCATTCCTGAATGGTTTTTTAGAAGAAAAGGTGTATGTCGATCAGCCACCTGGATTTGAAGTCCAAAAGCACTCAACCAAAGTATATCGGTTGAAGAAAGACTTGCATGGTTTAAAGCAAGCTCCAAGAGCTTGGTACAATAGAATTGACACTTATCTGATCAAAAGTGGTTTCAGCAGAATTCAAAATGAGCCAACGCTTTACACCAAAACATATCAACACGGTAAAATTTTGATTGTACGTTTATATGTTGATGACATGATCTATACTGGAAATCTTGAGTTAACCAGTTTTAAACATGCCATGTAATCTGAGTTTGAGATGACAAATCTTGGCATCATGAAATATTTTTTAGGGATTGAGGTTGATCAATCAACCAAAGGGATTTTTGTCTGTTAGAAAAAGTATGCAGCAAACATCATCAAAAGATTCCGCATGGAAGAATGCAATACAATAGAAATCCCTATACCCCTAGGCACAAAATTGAGCAAGAAAGATGAAGGCCCTACAGTGGACTCGACCCTGTACAAAATTTTAGTAGGCAGTTTGTTGTATCTTACAACAACTAGGCCTGACATTATGTATGCAGCCAACGTTGTTTCCAGATTCATGGAATCCCCCAAAGATTCTCATTGGAAAATGGTGAAACAAATTCTGAGATATGTTGCAATAACTCTCAATTTTGGCTTATGGTACACTAAATCTGATAGTAATCAACTTTCTGGTTACAGAGACAGTGATTTTGCAGGCAACCTAGATGACATCAAAAGCACATCAGGACATGTTTTTCAACTGGGCACGAACCTGATCTCATGGGCATCAAAGAAGCTGCCAATTGTATCAATATCTTCTGCTGAGGCAGAGTATGTCATTGCTACCTCAGCTTCTTGTCAAGCTGTGTGGCTAAGAAGAATATTGAAAGATCTGTCACATACAGAAAAGGATCCAACTCCTATATTCTGTGATAATACTTCAACAATTGCTTTATCCAAAAATCATGTGTTTTAGAAGAAAAGCAAACACATTGACACTCATTTTCAACAATTGCGACTTGCGACTACAAATCCTCTGTCAACTTGAAACCCCAGTAGCTGAAATGTCGACGGTTTCCTCAATGTTTGCCACATGTCCAAATGAATGGACGACTATGATCTTTTTGGAATTTCTGGACTTTTGCCCTGGAGTGTCGCGACATTCATCAACAAGACCTCCGATGTCCCGAACTCCGAAATGTTGAAATGATGGCACTTGGATCTGCTGCCGCCTGTCCTCTGAGATCGATGGCTCACAATCCTCTCGGGATTTCATGATTTGTGATGTCAAGATTTCATGTATCGGGGTTTTGGAGAGAAGTCTCATATGCTCGTCTAACGCCCGATCCCTGATTTTGTGATTGGATCAGATCGACGGCTCATGATCTATCTCAATCCAACAGTCCAGAATAACTCGTGATTTCATGATTCGTGAATTCTCATGGTAGTCTTCTAACCTTTACACCTTTCAAGTTTGCGAAATGCCAAGATCTCACCACGTGTCTCTTGATGGATGGTTCAGATGATTTCGTGACTTCGCAAGTCGAATTTCTCCTCTGCGCTCCAGAGTACTAAACCTTGTGCACTTTCTTGTTGATCCAACGGCTGTCGGTCCTCTGCGCAAGATCTAATGCCTGAAATTGTTTTTCCTTTTCCGCGCTCTCTTCATCCCTTCTGAACTGGATTTCTGTGTCGAATCTGTTCATAGGACAAATCTCATGGCCGCGATGGTTTTTCTTTGGACCTGATACACATTCTTGGCTGCCTTTGCAAGGATTTTCTTCTACGGAAGAAAAAATTGTGAATCTTTCAAAGATTTGAAATAATTTCATGAGTTCTTTGTTCTCTGCTGCAATCTTTGACAGATTTGAGCGATTTCTTAAATGCTGTAAACGCCTTCTACTTTCTGCAACTATCTTTCACGAATTTGAACAAATGCTTTGAATTCTTCAAGAGTTCCTGCCTCCTGCAACTCTTCTTCGTGAATATTTGATGATTCTTTGAAAATTGAACAAGAATATTTACTATTTCTTCCTTCTCAGTCTCTACTTCCTTCACGTGTTTCTACTCCTTGAAACTTTCGAGTGTAGTACGCTCTGCAACCTCACGTGAGCTTCTTACACTGATCTTTTGAGCGTATGACGGTCTGCTTCCTTGTGGAAGTTTCCTAAGAGGATGTTTCGAGAGTATGACAGACAACTCTCCAAGCCTTGTGAAACGTAAACTCTACGTTGTTTGAGGATCGTGTTGCTCTCCAACCTCTGTGAAGAGGCTTACTACTCTAGCTCTGATACCATAATAAATTGTGAAGCAAGAAATGCAGAGAGAGAGAATAGAAAAAAAAATAGTATATTAGAATGTAAGAAGAAGAGTACAAAGCGAGTACATGAAGAAGATTACGAATAAGTTCTATGCAAAGGGAAATAGCTGAGCTAAATAGGCTCAAGCAAATCAAAAATAGAAAGTACAGCTAGCCAGGACAGCTGGCAGTGTACAGTCAGCCTATTGAGGTTACATTATATTTGCTGAATTGACATCCATCTGGTATACTTTCCATTTGTGTTGGGATGCTATGGCCAATAGAGTCCTTACAGTGTCTAATCTTGCTCAAGCAATGCAAAGAAATAGAGAAAATAAAGCTAAATTTTGGATTCAAAATTCTGTGGATGACTCGATTTTCTAAAAAATCACAGGCGCTGGTACTTCAAAACAGGCCTGGGACATCCTTAAATCTTCCTAGCAAGGAAATGACAGGGTCAAAATAGTTAAACTGCAGACCTTGAGGATGCAATTCGAGACTCTAAGGATGACAGAGTCCGAAAATGTGGATCAATTCATGACCAGAGTCATGGGCATCGTGAACCAGATCAGATTGACTAGTGAAACAATCACTGATCAACGCATTGTTGAGAAAATCCTTAGAAGTTTACCAAAGAAATTTGAAATGGTTGTAACAACAATCCTTGAATCCAAGGATCTGTCATGTTTTTCAATAGACGAACTAATTGGTTCTCTGGTGACACATGAGACCATACTGTATCTCACAGATGAGTCAATCGCCAATGCTTTCAAAACACAATTCTCCTTTAGCAGAGGAAGAGACAGAGGGCAAGGCAGAGATCACCAAGGAAGAGGGATTAGTCACAGAAATCCTCATTCCAGTGGAGGACATAGACAACAACAACCGAATCAACACTTCCAAGCACATAGACAACAAAATTAGAATCAGAGTTTTCAGCCTCAAAGAGGTAGAGGGAGAAGATCAAATGAGAAATCAAGCATACAATTCTATTACTGCAAAAAGTATGGGCACTATGAATCCGAATG
>JASDQU010358885.1:0-11860 GCA_032191745.1 Picea mariana | reverse complement strand
ATAAATTCAATTCAATGAATCGTAAATATATTATTTTTCTATATATAGTGTTGGTTACTTGAATTAAAGACCAAAAAACTAGTAAAATTTAACAAAACATTTAATCAGTAGTATGTACACTAAAGAAATTTTGAGGAAACAAATGTGACTTATTGCATACTAAAGGAAAAAAATAATGCACATATGGTTAGTGCATGAGGCTCCAAAGTTCCACATTTCAATTTGCATGCTTAAACAAATCACATATCTATGATCATCATAAACATATAACAATAAAAATAATATCGCGCAACACATAAATAGGTCCAAATGTATACATATAAAATGTCTATATCATTCTAACTAAACTCAACAAATACTAAGAAATGAATCACTAAGATAAGTAAAAATAAAAGTTCTAACCTTCTAAGGAAAAAATCTAGGTTGTTACATTTACAAATCCCTACAACACCACTATGATCTAAAATATACTAATCCCTCCTTGCATGTCTTCTCCTATAGCTGCCCATTTTAACCTATACAACAAGAAATATAACTTTCCATAATATTATGCAAGGAAAAAGTCAAATCAAAATGTAGATTCCATTGAAACAAGAATAACAAAAAAAGAAACCTTTCTCATCCCAAGAAATAAAAATCATTTTTCTAGGGACATGTGGCTTAACTTTATATCAAAAAGTTGATTTCCATCCAATGAAGTGTTTATGACATTTTAAGTATAGGTGAAAAAAAATTCATGCCTTTCCAATCTGTTATCTCCTCAAATAAATCAGTTGAGATTTTGCATTTTAGGTGATAGGAAGTCTTTTAAAAAGGTACTTTTAAAAAAATTTAAAGTTCATTTCTCAAAGCTTTACACATGTAATAAAGTTTAAATAAAAGTTTGTTTAGTTTTTATTTGATCTAATTCAAATCTCAGGTTTTGGTGGCTTAGGCGAACATTTCGATTGTTCATTAGCCACCGAAAGCCTTAGCTTCTAGAAGCTTAAAGAAAGGAATCCAGGGCCATTTTAGCCACCGAAATCACTGAAGTGGGGAAAGACCCAGCACATCCTATCACACATTTCAACCGACGAGTTCGACGTTTATATGATTGCACAAGTCACCGAAAATATTGGAGAAAGAAAGGTTCACGACTGGAAGTTGATCCCTCTATGATATAAGAGAATCTTTCCAGATCATTATATCATTAAACCATGTGCTTACGTACCCTCCATTTATTTCAGTTATCCACCATGAATGTTGCAAATCATCAACCATTCCACCACACCCCTTGTATTCAGTCCCATGTTCTAAAGCTCACCCTAGTTACCTCATTTCTATCACAGCCGAGCCGATTTTTGCTAAGTTTACACAGTGTAAATCTCCCCAGAAATTTGCTCCTTCGATCACAGGTGTGTGAAAACATTGTGGCAAATGAAGAAAGGAACGTCAACCCTGAGGAAGGAGCTCAATGACATCGGTTACTTGGAAGCACACCCAGAGGTATGTCAAATGTTCAAGGATGCAGGGTGTTACAATTTTTGCAAAAAATTACAGAGTTCTCATCAGCAGGTGGCAGAGGCCTTTGCCCTCAATTTCGATGGAAAGAAAGCAATCATCGGTCAGTATGAATTCAAAATAGATGAAGCCCTCATAGCTGAAGTGACAGAGCTTCCCACGACTGGAGAGAAATGGTTCAAAACTATTGTTATTAAGAATGTTGAATTCAGGAATTATTTAAAACCAGAACACAGGGATTTGATATGGAAGAAAGATATTCCTGTATCTTTCCTTGAAGAGAAATGGTAGAAGTTATTAAAATCCATAATGGTTTATATAACTTGTGAAGGGAAATACAACATGGTGATGATTTACCATTTTAAACTTATAAACCATTTGACTGGTAGAAACCCTCTCAATCTGCCTTATTTCCTCCATCGAAGCTTATCCAAGATGGCCCATCAAGTCAAGGCCAAACCTAATCAAGTTGCAGGTAGATTATCCCACCATAGTCTAATCAAAATTTTGGTTTGTGAGTTGTTGCAAATAAGAGGTAAAGAGTGGAATTACTTCTTATTCTAGAATGATTTCCAAATTGTGTTTCAGCCAGAGGGAAAAAAGAGTCCTCATTCCAAGAAGTCTTCCACTCCGAGAAGTGGAAAGAGGAGGAGGAGAGTTATCTCTCCAGCCCCAGTCAGTCAACCCTCTCCTTCCTCTAAGCTTGGAAAAACTAAGAAGAAATTAAATTTCAACAGTGAAGAAGAAAAGGCCAAAGAATCCTCAGTGAAGAAAAACATTCTTAATCTTCCTTACACAAACTCAGAGGATGAAGATCACCATATTGAAACAGGGCATGAGGATTCAGTTACCACAGGGCGTGAAAATTCTATTTTTGTTGATATATACACAGCAAGTTATGATAACCTTCCATCACCTACACCTCAAGAAGAACAAGAACCACAAATTGCAGGTGCCTCATCGAGCAAATGAGTGAAGCAGAGTAAATCAAAAGAAATCAATAAACTTAATAAGAAGCTAGATGAGCAAGAAGTGATAGAAAGGGTAATAAAAACTAGGTATGAAACTCTCTCAAAAAAATTTGCAGAAAGCAACTTAGCTTTGGAAAGATTATCTCATGAAAGCATAAAGGAGAAGAAAAAGAAGGACAAGATTGTAAACAACTACAACAACTTATGGAGAGTAGCTCAAGGTTTGAAGAAAAAGTTTAGGGCTTTGAGGAAAAAAACCATGTCTTCAAAACACCAGGCTCAGACACATGCTTCTCTTGAAACCCTTGTAGAGGTGGCAGTTCAGTGCAATGAACCAGAGTCAGCCAGTAACCCTACAAAGAGCAAGATGCAGAAGCCTAAAAAGATCCGTCCTAAGGCATTTTTGAGCTAAGACAAGGGTATTTTTTAAATTTTGATAATCTCAGGTTTCAGTGGCTTAGGAGAACATATCAATTGTTCATTAACCACCAAAAGCAGAACTTTCGATAGCTAATCGGCCGGAATTCTATCTGCTCTAGCTACCGAAAGAACTAATAAGGCAGAAAGCTAATGTTTTTACACAGGTCCAAGTTTTCCTTGTTCAAAAGCCTCATAAATGGTTCCAATCGATGGAAGATAATTAATGACATCTTTATCAAGAGTTTGTTTTGGTTTTGGAGATGCTCTACAAGACATAAAGGTAAACAATGGTTAACTATTTTCAAGGATATAAGATTGTTTGACTATCAATAGGCGTCATGTTCGACTCCTCCCATATCACATGAGATCCAGCAGCCTCGAAAGGCTCACTACACCTACCAAGAACTTGAAGAACATAAAGATCAGTCGAGAATTTGAATTGATCTAGTTTATAAGATATTTATCTACTTTCTTGGGCTAGTTACTGATTTTCTATTTTTGGCAAAATTCGATCTAGTAATCTAGGATCTTGAAACTGTTTGTAAAAGGCTATAAAGACAAGAACATTTGATGAATACAAGGTTCGATTTTGAGTTCTATAATCTACTGTTATTGTAAAAAGACACTTTCTTTAATATATTAAGCCTGCAAGCTTCTTTTATTTGTTATTGTCAGACTCTCCTTCATCTTTGTCTATGCATATGAGTTGAAATCATTCTTTTGTCTATGTTTAATGGTCCCATGGTAACTGTCATCTTACTTTTGATTGTTAAGCAAGAATCATAAGCATCTTTGGCTAGTTTGTTGACCCATCATATATATTGCCTATGTATGTTATGGTTAACTGATTGGTTTTCTTATCCATTTGATTTACAAACCTATCTAATACTATCTCATGAAGGCCTTGTATTGCATGAATATAGCTAGATTGTCTTGAAGATACAATCCAGTGATTAAGATATTCATCTTGATCCAAACCCACACCCATTATTGAGAAAATAGTTACAAAAAGGTTAAGTTACCAGGCATCTCTGAGATACAGCCTAGGAGAGTTTCCTGGAGTGATAACAAATTGGCATTGTTGATGGGGAGAGGAGATTGAAGCTCAGCTTACTTGGGAGACGACAAGATCCAACTTTGATGATAGACAAAGTTTGGACACATTTTGGGTTGTAACCATCTATATGGTGACTCCATTGGAACGAAGTGGCTCTGAGAAGGGCTCATACCAAGGAAAACCAAGAAAGACCATTGGCAACACTAGTTCTAGATCCTAAGAAGATCATCAGAAGTGGAAAAAAATTGTAAATACAAACTTTCAAATCTGCAAGAGCATCTAATCCAGGTATTTCAAGAAACACTTATTCTTTTGTATCTAAAGAACCTCTTGTCGAATCCCCTTCTACTGAAACTTCTAGTTCTCAAAAAATTGAGATTGTGTCAAAAATATTGAAGGGTAATGAGCCTTTCATTTCCTCTGATGTTATATATTATATTTCTGAGCATGTTACCATGAAGAAGTTGTAGAATCCCTCCAAGAAAAGGACTCCTCCTCTTCTTTGAATTCTTCACCAACTAAGCCTATAGAGGGTTTTTTCCATACTCATACTAGTCTGCCCATTCTTGAAGATATTTTACAATATATTTCCTCTAAGGGTGAAGAAAACTTGGCCTTACTGCTCGGTCAGTTTGACAGAGCTTCATATTTTCCACCTTATTCAGGAAATTTTGCCCAGGGTAGTCATCCTACCAGTGCTTCTCCTTCTTTCCTCAGTGAAGTCAGACAACCATTTTCCATAGTCTCACCTATCCCATCTCAACCATCATCTTCAGAAGCTTCTTCCTCTACATCAACCCCCAAGATTTCCATGGCTATCCCTTTGAAAAAAATGTAACAAATCTTAGCCAATAGGTATGCCCCTCTTATGTTTCCCAATCCACTATCATCCATGCTGACAGGAGATTATCATTAATATATGCCAAAGTTTACCGGATCCGGGGATTATACTGCTGAAGAAAATATAGAATCTTTCTATGCTTATGCTGAGAACATTAACATTTCGGAAGAATATGTATGGAATAGAATTTTTGTGCAGAGCTTAGATGGCCAGGCTAGGAAGTGGTTCAAGGAACTGCCAACAAATTCAGTGGTATGCATTGAGCAGTTAGACAAGGTCTTTTTGAAACACTGGGGAGAAAGAAGAGATATTTTGTATTATATTTCTGAATTCGAAAATCTAAGAAGATAAAATGGGGAGTCAGTCTCGAACTTCACCAAAAGATTTAATAAGATGTTCGACAAGATTCCTGAAGAGATCAAGCCGATTGATGCATCAAAAAAGATCACTTACTATTTCTCCTTTGATCTAGAATTTTCTTAATCCTTAGAGTAAGAAGATCATCCACACCCGCTTTAATGCAAGATGTTGCTCTTGAGGTTGAATCTAACATTATGTCATCTCATAAACTTAAAGGAAAATTTGAGAGAAAGAAGTCATCTGTTGATCCTCCTTCTTCTTCAAATACCAAAATGGAAAAGATGGCTAAGATGTTGGATAGCTTGACCTCAAAAATGTCAAAATTGAAAATTCAGAGTCAGCAACCAACAAAAAGTAAAGAGCCTAATGATTATGCTCCCAGGAATCCCAATGCATTCCCTTACAGAAGGAACAACCAGCAGGTCCAGATCCTTCCAAGAGACACGAATGCAGCTGATGACCAAAGAATCCGGTCCCCCTTCCAAAATGAAATGCTAGAAGAAGAATAGGAGCTATCTCATGATGAAGTTGAAGAAGAAGATGGCATCAATTGCTTTGGCGATAAAAATGATTCCTCCTTTTTGACATAAGTAGATTACGAGGAAGCCCAGATTGACAAGCAGATTCATTAGGAAAGCATTGAAGAATCTTTTTATCAGACAAATGATCAACCAGGTTACAATTTAAGATCTAGGACTGTTGCTCCAAAGACATTACTTACTGCTCCCGGGAAAAAGAAAGAAGTTGTTGCCAAGCAACATGCAGCTCCTGTAAAGTAGAATTCCACTCCTACAAAACAACAGCATAAGCAATTACAGCCCCAAGCCAAAGAACAAGTCACCCTCAGATCTCCTCCTAACGAGGTAAAATCTTCCGATAGATTATCATACTCTTTTAATTTCGAATCAGAAATTCAGAAAGTAAAAATACCTATGCCATTGACTGAACTTATGGAGAATGACATTTTCAAGTCTGCTATCCTGAAGTCTCTTCAACCAAAGACTCCTCCAGTTGTTGATTACATAAACCTTCAAGATGACATGCCCACAGTGACTATAGGACCTATGGTAGAATATCAAGACAACTCTTGTCCACCCTTCTACATATCCCTAAATATCCATGACAAGATCCTTCACAACTGCTTGCTTGACTCGGGAGCATCACACAATCTTATGGCTAAAACAGTGATGGATGAACTTGGGATTGATGTCACAAAACCTTATCATGATCTCTTCACTTTTGACTCTAGGAAAGTCAGATGCCTTGGCCTCATAAAAGACCTTGTTATAAACCTCGCCCAGCTGCCCATGAGAAGTATGGTAATGGATGTTGTAGTGGCTGATATCCCACCCAAGTTTGGCCTCCTCTTGTCACATTCACGGAGAAAAAGGTTGGGGGGTACCTTGCAGATGGATATTTCATATGCCACAGTCCCGGTGTTTGGAGGAGAGCTAAAGAGACTTTACAGAGAGAATCAGCTTGCCTACATCATTAGCGATGGAAAACATTCTGTAAACCATCCCATTTATGCTTTAGACATAGGCTTTGGATCATGTATTCTTCAAATAGATAATTCTCAGCCAGCTCCTTTGCAGCTCACAAATCCTACTTATCAGCAGACTGATGGAGAGAGCACTCCCATGTGGACCCTGTTCTTTAATGGTGCCAGTACCAAAGACTTAGTAGGTGTAGGTGTAGTTTTGATTTCTTCTATGAAAGAGGTTATGCATTTGTCTTTTAAGCTTGATTTCAAAACTACTAACAATATAGTAGAGTATGAGGCTTTGCTATTGGGATTAGATTTTTCCAAGGAGATGGGAATCAAAGGACTAAAAGTGTTTGGAGATGCGGATCTCATCATATAGCAAGTGAACAATACTTTCCAAGCAAAACATGTCAGATTGAAAGCCTATAGGGATGAGGTATGGAAAATCAGGGACTCTTTTTCCATTTTTGACATTTCTTATGTACCCAGAGCTATGGATCATATTGTTGATTCCCTTGCTATCTTAGCCAGTATGTTTATTCCTCCCATGCCTCCCAGACTAAATTATGAAATCCAAGTCAAATATAGACCATCCCTGCTCGACAATATCAAATATTGGAAAGTTTTTGAAGATGATGATGAGCTTAGTAAATTTCTCAAAGTGGTAGATGAATTTTCTGATATGCAAATTGACCAGAAAAATCAAAATGAAGAGGAATCCAAGAAGCCTAAGCTAAAAATAAAAATGGGTCAACATGATATCATTCATCTGCCCAACAATTATATACCTCGGGGTTTGGTGCCTCTTGAGAAGCTTTTCGATCATAACGATGTACCCTACAAACTTGATAGGAAGGAGAAAGATCCTACTGTCCATGAGCACAATATAGGAAGCCAAAATCATCCTAAATCTATAAATCTGTCCACTGAATTAACCGTTGATCAGAGGTCTAAATATTGCAGCATTATGAAGGAATCCACTGATGTTTTTGCCTGGAATTACAGTGATCTGAAAACCTATGATCCTGAGGTTATTCAACATAATATTCCCCTTGAGAAAGACACCATCCCTTTCAAATAGAAACTGATACCTATCATTCCTCTCCTATTTCCTGTAATTGAAAGAGAAATAAAAAAGCTCCTTGATGCAAAAATCATAATTCCTTTAAGATACTCTAAATGGATTGCAAATCTAGTGATAGTGAGAAAGAAAAACGGTGATATCTGGTTATGTGTTGACTTTAGAAACCTAGATAAATTCTCAAAGAAAGACAATTATCCCCTACCCAAAATGGAACATGTGTTGGGGCCACTGTCATGTCTTTCCTAGATGGCTTCTCAGGCTATAACCAGATTTTTGTACATCCTGATGACCAAGAAAAAACTACCTTTACTACTCCTTGGGGTACCTTCATGTACGCGAAGATGCCATTCGGGCTAATGAATGTTGGGGCCATGTTTCAGATGGCCATGGACATAGATTTCATGGGAGAAAAGGACAAGTTTGTCCTCATCTATCTTGATGACATCACAGTTTATTCTAGCAGTCATGAAGAGCATTTGAAGCATCTGAAAAGAGTATTTTTGAAATGCAGACAGTTCGGGATTTCGTTGAACCCCAAAAAAATCTCAATTTGCTCTCAAGAAGGGCAAGCTCCTAGGCCACATGATTTTAGCAGAAGGTGTGAAAATTGATCCAGCTTGGGTGGAAGAAATTCAGAGGTTGTCCATACCAAGGTCAAATAAGGATATCCAATCTCTACTCGGTAAGATAAATTTTGTCAGAAGATTTATTCCAAATTTCGTTGAGTTAGTGAAACACATAAATTCTATGCTAAAAAAGGTATCCGAGATAAAGTGGACAGACAATGCAAGAAGTTCATTTCAGGATATCAAACGGGCTATCATGGAATCCCCCACTCTAATCAGTCTGGATTACACCAATAACTTCTATATTTTCTCCTTTGCTTCCTATGACACAGTGTCAACAGTCTTGTTACAAAAAGATGATGAAAGTCTTGATCACACGGTGGCCTTTTTCAGCAAAACACTCAGAGACACTAAACTAAGGTATGATCCTATAGAAAAACAATCTTATGCTCTCATTAAGTTGTTAAAAGATTCCAGAATTCATATCCTCCATGCAATGGTTATCGCCTATGTTCCTTCAGCCTCTGTGAAGGATGTCTTGACTCAGCCTGATATTGATGGAAAGAGAGTTAAATGGATCGCAAAGCTAATCAATTTTGACATAGAAGTGAATCCCACTAAGCTGGTAAAAGGCCAAGGCCTTTCCAAGCTTTTGACAGAACAGAATTGTGATATTTTGGATAAATTTCATTGGGGAAAGTTCAGCAAGTTTGCAAACAGGGGTAGCAGCGGAAGGACAACATGGCATCCAACAGGTGGTTGAGAAATTGTTTTCATGTGAGTGGTATTCAGGTATTATTCATTTTTTATAGAAGTTGGAAGTTTCTCCTGAACTTAGCATGACTCAAGCTCGAGCCCTTAAGCTCAGAGCAATTAAATTTTTCATTAATAATAATCTTTTGTATTGGAAAGATCCTGCTAGTTTACTACTAAGATGTTTAGACAAAGAAGATTCAACTGAAGTCATGCATCCGTTTCATTCAAGTATTTGTGGAGGCCATCATTATTGGAAGACCACAGCTCATAAAATTTTAAGGGTTGGGTATTATTGGCCTTTTCTTTTTTCAAATGTGTGCACCTTTGTGAAATCTTGTGATAAGTGTCAAAGATTTACAGGAAAACAACAACTAAAATCTCTACTCCTGAGACATATTATAGTGAATGGTCCTTTTCAGCAATGGGGTTTAGATTTCATAGACGAGATTAATCCTTCATCTAGTGGTTAGCATAAATGGATCTTGGTATCCATTGACTATTTTACAAAATGGATAAAGGCAATCCCCACTAGAAATGCCACTCATCAGATCGTCATGAAATTTCTCTATGAGAACATCCTGAGCAGATTTGGTTTCCCAAAAAGGCTAGTGACAGATAATGCAACAACTTTCAAAGCTAATGCATTGTTTGACATGTGTAAGTCAACGTGCATTCAATTGGTACACTCTACTCCCTACTACCTTCAAGGTGATGACCTTACCAAGTCGTCCATTAAGAGTCTAATCAGAATCATCAAAAAGCTATTGGAAGAGAATCAAAAGAGTTGGGATTCTAAACTAAAGTTTTCTCTTTGGGTAGACAGAGTAACTAACAAGAAATCCATAGGAACTTCTCCCTTCAAACTGGTTTATGGCACTAATGCCATTTTCCCTATTCAACTAGTTTTACCAATGGCTAAATTTTTTTAGGAGGAACAAACTGAATCAAATGATATGATAAGAAGAATGCTTGACTTGGTAGAATTGCAGCAGGTCAGAGAACAGCTGGTGGATAAATCAGAGGCTCATCAAAAGAGGATCAAGGACACTTTTGACAAAAAGGCAAAGGTGGATGATTTTCAAGTTGGTGATTAGGTTCTGAAATGGGATGCCCTCAGAAAAGATAAATGCAAGCATGACAAGTTCAACTCTTTGTGGACTAGTCCTCTCATGATAACTCAAGTACAACACAACAACACCTTCATTCTACAAAGTCTGGAAGGTGAAGAAATGTTTGGTGGCCCGGTCAATGGGTGTTTTCTAAAACTTTATTTTATCTAAGGCTTTGAAGCCTTGTCATTGTAATTTTTATTTTTGCCTTTGTTTTTACAGAATAACTCCATGCCCAATGGAAAGACTAGTAGATAGGTTTGAATTATCATTTTTCAGGAAAGGCACTAGTTCTATGGTTCTTGAAACCTCACAGAGAGGCTTTCACCCCCAATAGGAGCCAGTGTTATCTCCTCAAATAAATCAATTGAGATTTTTAATTTTAGGTGATAGGAAGTCTTTTAAAAAGGTACTTTTTAAATTTTTAAAATTTCATTTCTCAAAGCTTTACGCATGTAATAAAGTTTAAATAAAAGTTTGTTTAGTTTTTATTTGATCTAATTCAAATCTCAGGTTTCAGTGGCTTAGGAAAACATTTTGATTGTTCATTAGCGACTAAAAGCCTTAGCTTCCGGAAGCTTAAAGAAAGGAATCCAGGGCCATTTTAGCCACTGAAATCGCTAAAGCAGGGAAAGACCCAACACATCCTATCACATGTTTCAATCGATGGGTTTGAAATTTCTATGATTTCACAAGCTTCCAAAAATACTGGAGAAAGAACCATTCACGACCGGAAGTTGATCCCTCTGTGATATAAGAGAATCTTTCCAGATCGTTATATCATTAAGCTATGTTCTTACGTACCCTCCATTTATTTCAGTTATCCTCCATGACTTTTGCAAATCATCAACTGTTTCACCACACCCCTTGTAATCAGTGCCATGTTCTAAATCTCACCCCAATTACCTCATTTCTATCATAGCCGAGACGATTTTCTCTAAGTTTACGCGATGTAACTCTCCTCGGAAATTTGCTCCTTTGAACACAAGTGTGCAAAAACATTGTGGAAAATGAAGAAAGGAACATCAACCCTGAGGAAGGAGCTCAATGACATTAGTTACCTGGAAGCACACCCAGAGGTATGTCAAATGTTCAAGGATGCAAGGTGTTACAATTTTTGAAAAAAATTACAGAGTTCTCATCAGCAAGTGGCAAAGGCATTTGCCCTCAATTTCGATAGAAAGAAAGAAATCATCGGCCAGGATGAATTCAAGATATATGACGCGCTCATAGCCTAAGTGACAGAGCTTCCCACGACTGGAGAGAAATGGTTTAAAACTACTATTATTAAGAATGTTGAATTTAGGACTTATTTAAAACCAGAACACAAGGGTTTGATATGGAAGAAAGATATTCATGTATCTTTCCTTGAAGAGAAATGGAAACAATTATTAAAAGCCATAATGGTTTATATAACTTGTGAAGGGTAATACAACAGGGTGATGATTTACCATTTTAAACTTATAAACCATTTGACTGGTAGAAACCCACTCAATCTGCCCTATTTCCTCCACTGAAGCTTATCCAAGATGGCACATCAAGTCAAGGCCAAACCTAATCAAGTTGCAGGTAGATTATCCCACCATAGTCTAATCAAACTTTTGGTTTGTGAGTTGTTGCAAAGAAGAGGTAAAGAGTGGAATTACTTCTTATTCTGGAATGATTTCCAGACTGAGTTTCAGCCAGAGGGAAAAAAGAGTCCTCATTCCA
>JASDQU010358876.1:0-11860 GCA_032191745.1 Picea mariana | reverse complement strand
TGTCTCCCTTATGCTTTGAAGGGTTGGAGCCTTCACCTTGCAACCTTGTATTCCTTTCCATCAAGATCTTCATCATCTCTCTCATTTCCATGATAGCCTTTCTGAGATCTTCATCTTCTGCAGGAACATGTTCATGACTCTCTTCATGAGCCATACTTGGTGAATGCCTCCTTGAAACTTGCGGTGATGATATATGCTTCCTCCTTGAACGATGAGAACTTGGCTCTACAAGTTGACCTTTTCCTCTTGTGAGTTTCAACCTTGTGATCATCAGAAAACAAAACACTTGCAAATAATCAAGTCTTTAAAAACCTATGCTCTGATACCAACTTGATCTAAAAATGAAGAAGACTTGTATTCTTGAAAATATTTGCATTTTAACACATAAATTTTACTTGCAAATATTTTCAAGAATACAAGTCTTCTTCATTTTTAGATCACTCCCGCAGCTACCAAAACATCAACACTCCCTCTTAGCTAGGGAGGAATCTTTCACTATGTCTTCATCTATTAGTCCACTGACTACTCTACAATAATCTGGTAGCACACAATTGCTACAATTCCATCGATAGCTCGAATCGTCTGTCATAGTCTCTGCAATCAAGTAGCACTCAACTAATCCCAATGTGAATTGGTAGTCTCCATGGAAATCAACTAGTAGCACACAAATACTACAATGCCATCTAGTAGAACATGGATGTGCCGATCCATAGTAATACATAACTATTATCCAGTGGTGAAAAACCACTCCAATTAGCAAACAACTGCTATCAAGAGACACAATGTCTCTCTCCTGCAATCAAACCACCATGCAATACAAAAATCTCTATGATTATGCAACAATTAGCTAGTGGCACACAACCACTACAATATGCCCTCAATCATAATCATTGTCTTCCACCTCCACGACTATGCATCAATCAATAAGTAGCACACAACTACTATAATATGCCCTCAACTATAGTCATGATCTGCCACCTCCATGACTATGAAACAATCAACTAGTAGAACACAACTACTACAATATGCCCTCAACCATAGTCAGGATCTGTATGACTATGCAAAAATCAGCTAGTAGCACACAACTACTACAATATTCCCTCACCCATAGTCATACCTATGATGATGCAACAATCAACTAGTAACACACAGTTACTGCAATATGCCATCAACCATAATCATAGTCGTTGTCTCTATAACTATGCAACAATCAACTAGTAGCGCACAAGTATTACAATATGCCATCAACCATAATTATAGTCCCATCCAGTAGCATGAAGCTACTCCCATAGTCCTCACGACTATGCATGTGATGTTTCTTCAATCACTAGGTCTGACAGTGCATTACCCCCTCAGTCACAAGACCGATCTAGGGAACCCTTGGCCAAATGGGTTAGTCGGCATGATAAGAAACAACACACTTCCCTCTCTCTCAACGAGAGTGGACATTCTACACCTAGAGTCTTTCCACTCCTAGTCAAATCAACATGACTAATAGGAGAAAGACTATGCCTGATCCATTCACCACTAGCCAAATCAACATGGCTAATCCTGTGAGTGAATGTATCATTCTCCCTTGGTCAAATCAACATGACCAATCTGGGATAATGTTTGTCTGATGCTACTCATCTGTGGATGTGTACTGGAGCTTCACAACTCCCTTCTACATCGTGTCTCGGTTGAAATCCCGCAAGAAACTTTCAAAGCCATGTTGATTCACGACTTGCAATATTGGCTGCTATATACTCTGCCTCTGTTGTGCTGAGTGCCATTGTCATCTGCTTCTTGCTCAACCATGAGATCACACTGATCCCAAACTGAAGAAACAACCATAAGTACTCTACCAATCCACTGCACTCCCTGCCTAGTCAGAGTCTGTATAATCCTGTAGCTTCAGATCTCCATCCGAGGAATATCCCAATCCATATCCGCTTGTACCACATAGGTATCTCAACAAAATGTTTTGTTGTCAACCGATGTACATGTCTCAGAATCAAGGTAAAAGTTCCACATCCCAGTCCTTCTGATTGGATTTCTTCACTGAAACAAGGGAATCCTACCAGGAGGTCTCATATCTCCTCAAATTCTCTGAAGATTTTGATCTAGCCTCCTGTCTGTCAGTGCTAGAGGACGTCTCTCCCATTTGAATCTGATTCTGAATCTGAATATAAAGAGGAATACTTTATGAATGAAACTCTCTAAGAAAATGATTCTCTCTGAGATTAGGCTCACTCTGATTTTGCATGCTCACTTTGAAGTTTGACTCCCTCTGAAGCTATATAGTATGTGGAGTCATATGCTACCTCTGCATGTGCTGACCTCCTCTTCTCCCTCCTTACATGGATGCACACAACTCTATGTCTGGATAGTCTACTTCATGTTTCCTCCAACAACCGTCATTATAGCTCCCTCTCAAAGCTATTACCTATGACCTTCCTGGAACAAGGAGCAAGAAAAACAATATCTCCATGGTAACCTCCATGGAATTTACAAGATAACCTACCCGGAACAAGGTCAACCAAGAACATCTCCTAGAGGAGAGAAATTTATCTTGTAAACAAGTGCATTATTAATATGATAATTTACTTAATGATATTCGTACCAACAATAATCAAGTGTTACTAAACTAGCATTAACAATGGAAATAATAGAATTATAAAGATTGCTACTCTAGTTACAACACTTAAACTGCAACAATATAAGGAATATCAAACCTGATATGCAAACCTCAAGTGTGTTGTTCCTCTGAATGTGTTGGATCTGAGATCCCTCTGGATCTACAATTTTTGCTTGGACAAAAGATGCCTTCTCCTGCAAACACCCTCAAGATAGTGATACAATTTAAACATATACAAGTACATACCTCCGACAAACAGTGGCAGGAAACAATACCATCTAACAACAACACCATCCGACAACAACAAAAATCAATGACAAGCAACGATGAACCCTAAAACTTCAAAGTTATCCAACTTGTAATCTAAAGGTAGATGGAGATGCACTAGGGTAAGGTGCACTAGGACAACCAAAAAATTAGTCCTAATACTTCACAGAAACTTTCATTGCAACTGGTTCTGCAACTGGCACTGTAACTGACACAAAGGAACTGGCATGAAGGAACTAGAATGAAGAAATTGGCATGAAGGAACTGGTACTGCAACTGGAAAGAAGGAACTGGCACGAAGGAACTAGCATGAGGGAACTAGAACTGCAACTGAGGATCTTCCTTCCAGCGGTCAAACTGTTTTGAAGGTAACCAACTATGATACCATGTTGAAATTTTGGTATGATCGTTTAATCGTAGACAATGTCACTTCATTGTCACCCAACCATAGGCATTCACATATGACACCCCCAAGCACACTAACCTTTACTTAGACTAATTCATGCAAGCCTACTCCAGAACCAATAGATAAACCCTAGCCACAAAATTGCTACAACAACAACACAATAACTAGAAAAAGATAGCGTACCTTACACCAAGAGAATCATACAAGAGAAATACCAGAATTACTAATAATACTCCATGATAGTTGTTGTACTACTCTCTCCAGACTTGCGCCTCCTATTGCAATTACAACTCCTTAGACTTGTGCACTAGTTGTTGCTGCAACTGCTCCTTAAACTTGCACCCTTCTTCTCAAGTGAGAGAGAGTGTGAGTACAAATGAGCTAGGTGCTTCCTTATTTATACTAACCTATCCAGGTTACTTTACTTAGTGGGACCGACTTCTCTATCAATGGAAGAAGTGAAGTGACATGATCAAGTTTAAAATATCATGGTTGTGCTAAGGGTCGATGATGTTGTATTTGTTCGATCATGTGATCGATCCTCTCGTGAAGTTGTTTAGGGTTTCTGTCTTTGCATTATGTTTTTATTTTGTTTCAGTAAGATTTAACCTTTTTTTCTTCCCCCGATGTTCATGAAGCAAAGCACACCTTTATGATTTGAGATTTTGTTGTGTGTCCATATATATTTAGTCGAGGATCTAAACTCTGCAGGGTCGATCTCGCCCGAGATTCTGTTGTTTACCGACATTTCCTCATTAAAGGTAAATATCGGGCCGTGGTATTAATGGATTGGGCTTGACAGACAGTTGATCGTTGTAGAATGCATAATAAATCCTGGCACGGGATTCTATCTGTAGATAGAGTTAGCTATAGTTGTAGTTTTTTTATTGTATAATTTAGGGCTGTGAGAGGCACTGTGAGGGTTTGTGCTTGAGAGGTTTCCATGATCTTGCCTTTGCGGGTGCGCTTGCAGGCAGATCTAAACATTAATAATGAAAATCGTTTATTTAGGGCCATGGCGGGGCAGTTTTGCCTGACGATGCCTCTTTCTTTGCGGATTGGATGGGTTTGCAATGCTCTTTGTTTTTTTTTCATTCATCTTCTGCACGATCGCTTGCAACAATGATGACAGTTTTTGGGAGAAAAGTTGTGCATCACAAAGCTTCAGAAATTTAGGAGTGGAAGGAAGGGTTTTGATCTCTGACGCATATCGATCTTAGAGACTGTCTTGATTTCCATGGACTTAAATCGCTTCAAACAGGGATTGGCCAAAGGTTCTTCTCGAAATTATTCATAAAATAAATTCATATAATTTGTTGTTTTCCTAGTAAATTGCCACCTTTGAATCACCCAACACCTGGATTCTTTTCAGATTTAAATTTTTTGCCATGAACAAGAACATTCACATTGTTGTGAACTCCGACTTCATGTTTGTGCCAAGCATAGGAGCATATTTGTAAGGCTTTGGGCATCGAAGACTGAGCGCACACACTTCCACCGCAAACCGAGATGAATGACATCGGGAAGACAAGAACCTTGGTGCAAATAAGGAGACAAAAGTCTTCATATATGGGGAATTTGGGGTTCGTTGGGCATGCTTCGTGCCAAGGAACAACTCCACCCAAAAGATAGCTTGCAACATAATTTAGGCGGTCACTTGATGAAGGACGTGAGCAGAAGGTGGGTGCTCCACCAAATAAAGTGATGGGTGCCCGACCAAAATGATCAGTTGGCTACGATTTGGCGAATAAGGTGCCCAGTCCAACCTACGAACATAAGGCATACTTGTATTGGGCGAGCTCGGTCACCTTGGGTGCCCGATGTGCTAAGGGGAGCTTGACCAAGGTGTCATGCAACATACATTTAGCCAACAATTGAAAATTGTTGGGTTGATGATTGGTTGTGGGTATAACTTGGGCGCCCAAGCAAGAACAAAGAGTTGACTGAAAGAAGGAGGGTGTGCTTAGGTGAGTCGGTTGACTCGTCTAAGGGACATGTGCACCTTAGATGAAGGTTGGCCCAAGAGTTATGTGGACAAGTTTCCAAATGGTTGGTCGTTCTGAGGCAAAGGGATGCGCTGATTGGGAGAGCTAGGCACATATATATGCTAAGGAGGAGACAAAATGAAAAGGAGATGCATGGAAGCAAGGAAGCAAGACAAGTGATCTACAATCATCCAAAGAAATGGTGATAATAGGTCACATGGTCGGAGGCAGAGGAAGAAAGTATCTTAGATATGAAGTAGAAAAATAGACAGGAAGGACACTCAGAGATGAGACCGAGAAGAACGACATTGGGCAGGCATGACGCTCAGTGTGAATAAGGAGACAAAATTATTCATATATGGGGAAGTTGGGGTTCCTTGGGCACACACCGTACCAAGGAACAACTCCACCAAAAAGATAGCTTGCAACATAAGTTAGGCGGTGATGATGAAGGATGTGGGAAGAAGGTGGGTGCTCGACCAAACAAAGTGATGGGTGCCCCATCAACATGATGGATTGGACAAGGGAGATGGTTGAAAAATTCGACGAACAAGGTGTCCAATCCAACCAATGAATGGAAGGAAGACGTGTGTTGGGCGAGCTTTCTCACCTTGGGTGCCCGATGCACCAAGGGGAGCTTGACCAAGGTGTTGTGCAACATACATTCAGCCAACGGTTAAACATTTTTTGGGTTGACGATCGGTTGTGGGAATAATTTGGACGCCCAAGCAAGAACGAAGAGCCAACTAGAAGAAGTAGTGTGTGCTTAGGTGAGTCGATCGACTCACATAAGGGATGTATGCACCTTAGACTAAGGTGGGCCCAAGAGTTATGTGGACAAGTTTCGAAAAATTGGGTCACTCCAAGGCAAAGGGACATGATGGTTGGGAGAGTTGAGTACCTATATATGCCAAGGAGGAGACAAAACGAAAATGAGATTCGTGGAAGCAAGGAAGCAAGAAAAGTGATCTACAATTGTCCAAAGAAGTGTTGATTACAGGTTGCACATTCGGAGGCAGGGGAAACAAGTATATCAGAGATGAAGCATGAAGGAGAAGAGATCGCTTAGGTTTGTGTTTGTGGTAATGAAGGAAGTTTGTTTTGTTTCACATCGTTTCTTGTGTAGACTTGAGATGAAGATCCTTGTAATTATATGTTTGGTGTGGCACGGGTTGAAGACTTGGCACACTTCTATCTCTTTTATAAAAATTCGAGTACGAGGCCTGTTTGGCCACCCACTTGCATATTCGTTGTTACTATGTGTTAGGGTCCTAACCTGCACATAGGTAGAACAATATATTCAGATGTAATAAAGGTCAATATTAATAAGGCCTTTCAATAAAATAGAATAAGGCGGATGTAAGAAGACCTAATAGAAGCATCCGCTTCTAGAAGGATCTTCCTCTAGATGCTTCTTTTTAGTATAAATAGGAGTCGAGGGTATGAGAACCCTAGCTTTGACATTATTGTAATAGAGATATGCTCATCTGGAGGTTGTGCCCTCGAAGAGGCCCGTGAACATTGCTTTCAGATTCAAAGTGCTATTTCTGTTGTTATTCTTATATCATTTCAATGTTATTGTGGTGAATGTTCTGGTTATATTGCTGTTATTCTGCCATTACTAGCATTTTATTTCTGTTTTGCATACATTTTATATCTGGTATATTACAAGTGGTATCAGAGCATTTTCCTCGGTAGAAAGTGTGGGTTAATTTTTTTTCCAGGGTAGAGACGTATTCCGACGTCTTTAAGCCACATAGATTTGTCGTTACGTGCATAAACCCGCGGTTGAGAGATTCATACACGTAGGAAATACAAGTGGTACTTAAGCTCACATCTGTTGGCCACCCTTGTAACCCCTGTTGGTACCCCTTCGAGTGGTAGCGCATCAGACAACACCTATGTATGGATCGACCTAGATTACCTGAAGCCCTCTTTAGATAAACCGATTGGCCGCCTGACTGCTATAGTGTCACTGATAACAACACTCAGGAAGATACTCTCTAGTATCTGGGTAGTCGGGTAGTACGACTAAGGGTATGGTCTATCCTTCTTAGTTAGTGCCCTGAGATATTGGGCTGAGTACTACTGTTGGACCCCGCACATATATCATAGAGCTATAGCACAGGGAAAACCCTTGTCTGTAGAACCCTTGAATACCTAACCCTTGTGGGATAGAAACATAAACAAATTAAAACAGTCAAGATCTATTGCCACGCAACTGTGTTCGGGTTGCCAAGTAAATACACATTTATTTCTAGTTAAACATTTGGGCATTTCCTCTCTGTAGCATTCTTCAGACCGGAATATAACTCTGTTAAAAAAAAAAAAATGTCTAGAAATTTTTTCACCATTATTTCAGACCTATTCCATTTTATTCATCTCTTCGCCCTTATCACATTCATCCATATCATTTTTTCGGCAAATTGTTTTTACCCCACCCACCCCTTTTCAGTTCCCCCACCCTCATGGCCCATACTCGTAGCCAAGAATTGGAAGCTCGCTTCAACACCTTGCAATCTGGTCTCATTGAGACCCAACAAGAAGTGAAACAACTCAGTGCCATTGTTGTCGCCATCAATACAACCATGCAGTCCTCAATGGGAGAAATCAAACAAGACCTTACCACCCAGCTTGAATTAGTATTTTCAGCACTCTGCACCAAACTGCATATCCCTATAGATAACCCTTCCTCTTCCTCACCCCCACATACTGAAGGTGACCATTCCTCTCATTCCCATACCTTGCAGAACCATCACTTTCAACGTGACCTATGCCTTCCACGGGTGGATGTGACCAAATTTGATGGCTCGGATCCCACTGGTTGAGTAACCCAAATGGAACATTACTTCTCTTTATACAACATTATAGATGACTTGGCCAAACTCCGGTATGGTGTTCTCCATCTAGATCAAGAATGTTGGCAATGGTGGCAATGGAGAAAAAATTCGCGTCGAGGGTATATTGCTTGGACACAATTTGTGGCAGATATTTATGAACTCTTTGACACTGACACCAACCATTTGGGCCGTTTGACAAAGCTGAAACAATTAGGAACAGTGGAATAATTTATAGCTACCTTTGAGCACCTGGATTTTAGAACAGAGGGCATGTCTGATGCCTTTTTCCGAGAGTTTTTTATCAGCGGCCTCAAGGATGAAATTCGGGCCCATGTTCTCATGGCTCGGCCTGAGAGTTGGGTGGAGGCTACCAAAAGAGCTAAAGAAGCACAACGGGTTGTATCTTCTCAAAAATACAAACCCTCCTTCATCCCTTACCCTAAACCAGTAAATCCCACTGCTCCCTCTGCTCCACTAAAGATCCAAAAATTGACCCGGGCTAAAATGGTTGAACGCTAACTCAAAGGCCTTTGTTATAGCTGTGATGACAAATATTTCCTGGGCCACAAGTGTAAAGAACAAAATCTTTTTATGGCCATCTCTGAGGAGATTTCAGAGGAATATGAAGAAAATCCCTCTATGTCTGAATCACCTGAATCCATTGACATAACCCCTTCCCCATACCCTCCCGAAGTAGAACCAGTCATTTCCCTCAATGCTCTCACTGGCGTCTCCGCTCCCCAAACCCTCAAGCTGATCGGTTACATCAAGCATCGGAAGGTCATCATTCTGGTTGATAGTGGCAACACCCATAATTTTATTCATCGCTACATTACCCAAGAAAATCATTGCTACATCCATGGCGTCAATAATTTCCAAATCATTATTGCCAATGGTGGTTCCATGAAATGTGGAGGGTGTTGTGAAAATGTGTGTCTCCAAATTAGTGACTACCACCTGAAATCCCATATGTTTGCTATCGACATGGGAGGTTGTGACATTGTGTTGGGTTCAGACTGGCTAAGGACTTTGGGTCCCATTCTCATGGATTTTAAAGACTTAACCATGTAATTCGACCATGAGGGCCACCAATATAAGTTCCAAGGCATCACCGCCGCTTCACATGAGATCATTAGTTCCCATCACATGGAAAAGCTACTAAAAAAGGGTTATTCTGGTGTTATCGCCCAACTCCATGCCATACAAGCAACAGAGACACCCTCGGTACCGCAAGACCTCCAAGCCATCCTTTCTAAACATCAATTAGTATTTTCCACTCCCCAAGGCCTCCCTCCTTCCCGTGGTGTTCATGATCATTCCATTCCCCTTGTACCAAGAAGCCTTCCTCCCAATATCCGTCCATATCGTCACCCCTTTTCCCAAAAAAATGAAATTGAGAAAATGGTCCAGGAACTCCTTAATGCAGGCGTTATCCACCCTAGTACGAGCCCCTATTAGTCTCCTTTGGTCATGGTCCTGGAGAAAGATGGTTCTTGGCGAATGTGTCCTGACTTCTGTGCCCTCAACAAACTTACCATCAAAGACAAATTCCCCATTCCTGTCATTGATGACCTCCTGGATGAATTGAGTGGTGCCCAATTCTTCACTAAACTGGATCTTCGTTCGGGCTACCACTAGATACGTATGAAAGAGGCTGATATCCCCAAGACTTCCTTTAGAACTCATGAGGGCCACTATGAGTTTTTGTTCATGCTCTTTGGCTTGTGTAATGCCCCATCCACCTTCCAAAGCCTCATGAATCATGTCTTCTATCCTTTTCTCTGCCATTTTGTCTTAGTTTTCTTTGATGATATCCTCATCTATAGAAAAACCTAGATAGACCATCTTTCTCATTTGGATCGAGTTCTCCATCTACTCTCTCAGCACCAACTTTTCCTGAAACAGTATAAATGTGCTTTCGGCTCCTTAGAAGTAGAATACTTGGGTCATCTGGTTGGCAAAGATGGCGTCATGGTGGATCCTAAAAAGATTGAAGCTATGCAAGACTGGCCTCACCCAAAGACTCTTAAGAGCTTGCGTGGATTTCTAGGCTTAACAGGGTATTATCGCAAGTTTGTTAAGAATTATGGGAAGATTGCAACACCTCTCACTGCTCTCCTAAAAAAGAACTCTTTCACTTGGACTCCAGCCACTGCTCAAGATTTTCAAACCTTGAAGATGGCCATGTGCACCACTCCAGTCCTCGCCCTTCCTGATTTCACAAATACCTTTGTGTTGGAATGTGATGCCTCAGGGAAAGGAATTGGTGCTGTCCTTATGCAAGAGGGTCGACCTTTGGCCTTTACCAGCAAGCAACTATCTGAAATAAATCTGGGCAAATCCATCTTTGAAAAGGAAATGTTGGCTATTCTTCATGCCGTGGATCTGTGGCATCCTTATTTATTGGGGCAACGGTTCCAAATTAAGACAGACCATCAAAGCCTCAAGTATTTTTTGGAACAACGCATTTGCTCTCCAGAACAACAAAAATGGGTGACTAAACTCTTTGGATATGATTATGAGATGATTTATAAGAAAGGCAAAGACAATGTGGTTGTGAATGCACTTTCCCGAAAATATGAAGATGAAGGATCCCTTTTCTCTCTTTCATTCATTATACCAAATTGGCTCCAAGCCATTCGCCATGAATGGCTACAAGATCCCAAAAGTTCGCAGTTGATCCAACAATTGCAGTCCAATGCTCCAACTTCCCCAGGGTAATCTTGGCTCCATGAGGAACTTCGATACAAAGGTTGTTTGTATTTAAGTAAACAATCAAAGTTTAAATCCATGGTACTTTCTGAGCTTCATGCTACACCCACAGCAGGGCACTCCGGGTTCACCAAAACCTATGACAGGGTCAAATGTTCCTTTTTCTGGGATGGCATGAAATAGGACATTCGTAATTTTGTAGCTGAATGTGACGTGTGCCATCGCAACAAGGGAGAAACAGTCAAATCGCTGGGCACACTACAACCGCTCCCAATTCCACCTGCTATTTGGAAGGATATCTCTATGGATTTTATTACCGGCTTACCCAAATTGGGAAATAAATCTGTCATCATGGTGATTGTTGATCGCCTTTCCAAGTATGCTCATTTCTGCTCCCTTCAACACCCATTTATAGCATCCATGGTGGCTCAAATCTTCATGGATCAGGTCTTCAAGCTTCATGGCATGCCGCACTCTATTGTTTATGATTGCGACCCATCTTTCACAAGCAATTTTTGGCAAGAACTATTCAAGATACAAGACACATAATTTTATCTCAACACAACTTATCATCCCCAGACTAATGGCCAAACGGAAGTTGTCAACAAGTGTTTGGAAGCATATTTGATGTGTTTTGCCTCGGAAAATCAAAATCAATGGGCTCAATGGTTACCCCTAGCTGAATGGTGGTACAATGCTTCATACCATACAACTACATGCATGACTCCTTTTGAAGCGATATATGGACATAAGCCACCTTCAGTTCTCTCATACTTATCGGTTGCCTCGAAGGTCTAGGCAGTTGACTTAACACTTACACCTCGAGAGGCTATTCTCCGTACCCTCAAAGAGAATTTGGTCATGGCATAGAATCGGATGAAGCAACAAGCAGATCAAGGTTTCTTTGAATGTCAATTTGCAGAAGGGGATCAGGTGTTTCTTTGACTGCAACCTTACAAGCAAACTTCCCTCAAGGCCAAGCATTGTCAGAAGCTAGCGCCCAAATTTTATGGTCCTTATACCGTGCTTAAGA
>JASDQU010358875.1:0-11861 GCA_032191745.1 Picea mariana | reverse complement strand
TGTTATTTTAAGCCAGGACGAAATGTGCTGGAAGCGTGCTGGGAGTCTAACGTAGAATACTTCTACTAGATTCTCGCCGGTCTAGTGGTGAAATTCTCACTGGTGAACCATGGCTGAACCAATAGTATCCTTATTAAGATTATTAAGATGAATTACAGAATACCTTACATTCTTACCTTGCAGGCTTCTAGCTCAGCTGCTGAGACAACAAATCCAAGTTTTTTTTCTCGGGAGTTGACGAATTTAAGAAAATACTAATGCGTCACAGATCTATTTTATTGTCGAATAATTAAAAACGGAACAATTAAATTCATGCTTCGTTGCCACTCTCAGTAAACAAACGGTAATAGATTCATGGAATACATTTCACTTTCTACTAGTGATGCACACATCCATAGTTTCAGGCATTCGGGCGAACTGTTTGGGATGTTGATTTGGCTCTTCAATAGTCAAAAAAGCGTTGTTTCGCATGCAAACTTAGAGGGCTCCCACATGCTTGGCAAAAGAAACATGCGATTGTTGACTCCGTAAGTGTTGAAGCTTGCCTTGCTCTTCTTATCGACCAACAACTCTCCCGGATAACCAGAGTATGCACCCTTCCCGAATATACCAGCGCAGGCGGTCACTGCCTCCAGAGGAGCCAAAGCATCGCCTTGATAGTAACCCGTGTTGAAGGGATTTGTGGCCGCCCCGGCCAGAATGGTTGCTATGTTTATGATCATCCCATCCACACCCACGTCTCCGTTTGGTGGAATAAGAGGCGGAGTAGGAGGCCCGTAGAGTGGGGCTGCAAAAGGCCATGCGCATTGCCCCGGACACTGAACGCCAGAGTTACCCACCCACGCCAACAAGATCTTCGAAGCGGATTTAGAATTAGTTATGGGAATTGAATCATGAAAACCGCAAGAGTCCATGCAAAATCTCTCCACGTAAACATCTGCTGCAGTCAGAACAATGTAAATTCCCTTTGCGTCAATAGGAAATAATTTCGTGGCCAAGGCTCCTCTTACTAGAATTGCCATGTCGCTTCTCATGAGCTTCTTTCCACGGGAGCACAAGGCATCGGAGGTTTCGCCTCCAATCTTAACAACCGGCGAAACGCTTCGTTTGGCTGAGTCTTTATACTGTTGAGTGATTGCCCACCAACTGCTCGCCGATGGCTGGGCTGGAACGTTTGCTCCAACGGAAGCGAAGAAATCAGAAAGCGTGGCCTTCTGGAGGGAACTGAAATTGCCATACCAGAGAAGATAAACGTTGATGCTACCGGGTCCTGTAAGTAGGGGTCCCTTGTGGTATTGCAATACGAGAGGTGTTGACGGGACTAAAGCTAACAATTTTCGGTCGTAGTGACTGATTGCAGGGGGATTTAGTGAAAGAGCCTGTGCGGCAGTACAGCATATGAAGAAGTAAAACAACACGGATAACTTCCGGGCTGAAGGTGAGCCCTGGAAATTTTCCATTACTGATAAAAGTAGAACGAAAAGAAATGACCTCAAGGGCTAACAGAGTGGCCAAAGAAGGAGGTAATCACAAGTCTACTCTATCTAAGTTGAGAAAGTATAGACGAAAGGCTTGACGGAATGTTGAAGAATCCCTACGCCCTTAAATAGAGGTGGCGAGGCAGAATTTTGAGTGCATTACAGCGAATGACTGCAAATTTTGGGTGCACCGTGTAGGTATTACAGCTGTCCAATACCACGCCTATTGCCGTTAGCCACGTTTTTCAACGGCAACTTTCTAGAGGAATTGCCCAATTAACAATGTGCGCGCTTACGGTAGGTCGCGAAGAAGATAGATCTTCCCTGTGTGCCGTTTTTTTTTAAATATTTCAGCTGTGTTGGCTTTGAAAAAATGGAGAGAGCAGACTCTGGACCCTCCGAGCCTTCCCTGACCCAACACGGCTCTCATGTTTAATTACAAACTCTTTTAATCGCTCTTTCGCAAACAGAAAATAAGGACGGTAATTTAGGGAATCCTGGACTTATTGTTAAGATAGGTAAAACTTTTCATGATATTTATAGTGAAATTGAACGTTGGTTTCCTAAAACAAAACATAAAACATTATGAGAATTAGGGTAATCTTGAAAAACTTTTCTTAATGCTTTTGAAACATCATATATATATATATATAAATTCATTATATATATATATATATATATATATATATATATATATATATAAATTCAGATTTCAAATCCAAATTTAAGTTCAAATTCAATTAACTGCAACTATAAACCCTACTAACCCTAAGTAAACCCTACATATCTCAAGTTAATGATAAGGATCCCATATCTCAAGTTAATGATAAGGATCCCACTCACGAAGGCGTTTATCCTTCGAACCTATTAAAACAAACCAAAATCTTATCAAAGATTTAAACCTCGATGGAGAAAGTTACTCCCATGAAAAAAGAATTTAAAATGTATTAGACTTTCAATTTAACATGTATTAGACTTTTTAAGATTTATTCTTAAAAAGGTTAGTTTGAAATGTATTAGGTTTGTAACTTTGTCGGAGAAAAAAATAGTTTGAAATGTATTCGGCTTTCAGAATTTAGTTTGAAATGTATTAGATTTTTTAACTTACTCCCGAGGAGGAAAAAAATAGTTTGAAATGTGTTCGAATTTTAGCTTACTCTAAGAAAATTTAGCTTGAAATGTCTTGATTTCGTGAGAGTTGTAGCGGATTGAGATGGACAATGTGAAAGCAAATGACTGACTGAGATTGGCATAGACTGGAAACGTCAAAGCAAATGCCTTACTGTCAGCAGCCGCCACCGAAGCATAATAATTCGGCAAGACGGACAAAACATCAAAGAGGAAATAATGGATTAACCCTGGTTTTCATTGGGGGTTTTGGACCAGCTTCGTGAGAGTTGCGGCGACTAATGAATTGATATCGACATAGACCGCCTAAAGGCTGCCCGTCGGCAGCAAAACGACAAGAATGCAGCGATGCAATATTGTTCGGAGATGGACTACAGTGCACATTATTTAACCCACGATTACGAAAGATGTGACCTATCAATCAGCCAATCTTTGAAAATGTTGGAATGCCAAGGTTTCAAAGTAATGGAGATTGGATAATCGTAGAAAACCGGAGACCCAGAGAAAACTGTAACGCAAAACCTGTTCCACTCGTCCCCGCCTCTATCTTAAAAGGAGGACGGGCACTTTAACGTGGTTTCAAGGAAAGAGAAAACAAAAGAATTGACCACAAATACAATCATTCTCAATAATTAATACATGCCATCAGTTTTAAATGTCGTGAAATAGCTGGAGGACCGGAAGTAATGCTTGAAGTCACCTTGCGTTAAACTTTAACTGCTGTTAAACGAAAAAAAAAACGGTTTTGAATATTGCTAGATTTTGTTGTTATTGGAAATGGAGTAGGTTAATTGGGGAACAAACAGATTTTTTTTAGATAAAAAAAAATGGATCCGAATCCGGTCAGATTTTCAGAAGTAGTTTAAGTTTCAAATGGATCAATTTTTCATGCATTTCAAAACCTTACCCCAAGGATTTTGCTCCATTTTAAATCAACCCAAATACTCAAAAAAAAAATTGATCAAATTCCTGGATTAACTGAAAATTTAAAAACGAACGACTGCCGAAGAAGTAACTCTGAAGCCGAGTTAACGCACTCCATTGGGAATTCTCAATAATTAATTCTACTATTTTCATTGTTTAGTGAGGGAACTATTCCAAAAGTGATTGCGAGCTCACTCTATGGACGCTTGCGGAAAAGGAAAAGGCTGTCGGTTCCGTAAATAGATTAAAGTAAAGGCGGCCTGGACGGAATGGTTGACTGGATTGAATGGCTTTAGATATCTTCGTAGGAGGCGTGTTTTTTTCCATCAATTATTAAACTGATGGTGACTTTCGAAAGCTCAGTTTGAACGCTTTATGATGGGATTGTTCCTTTCCAAACCATACCGAATACTCATCTTGGATTGTAAAATCACAACTCCTCAGAGTCAAACATCGAGAGATGGACCACACACCCACCCTTATCAACTTTCGAATGAAATTAAACTAACACGTGGCATTCATACCAACCTTATTTGATTTCAGAAAGTGATAACTTCACTGGAAGATAGCTGGCACCATAGATTTGAAACTTCACTGGAAGATAGCTGGCACCATAGATTTGAATATTTCTTTCTTCAAATGAAGTTTCCCAACTTCCTTGGATTCGAATGTGTCAGTTTAATAATAGGGCAAATATTTGGCCATTTTCTAATTGCATTCTCGACTTCGGGGCGGCATTCTTTGATGAAATCATTCGTCCAATCCAAATTAATATTTTTTTTAATATTGTTTTCGTAACTTCTCTGGATTCGAATGTTTGTCAAACAGGGAAAAGGTTAGTCCATTTTCTTATTGCATTCTCGACTTCGGAGCGGCATTATCCGACGAAATAATTCGTCCAATCCAAATGAATTCTAACACGATCAAAACTCTTACGACGAATTAGTTTCACTACTGTGATATTGTAAATATATTATCATGATTGATGCCTATGGAATATATACAGTTTTAATGTGTTTAATGATTAAGAACATGTATTTTCTTCTAAGAGGTCACAAGTTCAAATCCAGAAATAGATTATTCAATAAATTCAAAATAAACTTATTAAGAAACAGATTGATGATGATTAGCAAATTCATCTTGCAAAACTCATTTAATTTCGTGTACTTAGTTTATCCCTCATAAGCATTCTTTCTAAAGATACAATCATTCTTTATCACTGACTTGGAAGGATGTGGGCATTGAGTTCTTGCTATTATAGCCTTATTTTCCACCGTAGGGACACATGGAGGACCCATTGATGAATCATTGTTGAGACACGCTCTTTTTCCCTAGTTTTCGGTTATTTTTTAGGGCACTAGTGCCCCAACTGTTTCACAAAGAACGACCAGTCGCTAGTTGTATCACTGGAAGCCCGCAACCAGTCCATGGTTGTGTTATTTCCATCCTGTGACCACCCCTGTACCTTCTATATTTGGTGAGCTTCGAGGAGATCAACAACAGGTGAGTTGTTTCTCTCATGATACGAGCTTGGGAACTCTCAATCCAGTCAAGGTTCACTAAGTTCTATATATCTAGAAGCATCCACTAGCCTCCTCAACCAATCTTATAAATAAGGCATCCCATGGGAAAGAAGAGGAGGAATCATTTACATGTACATGTTGCAAAAATGATAGAGGAGATCTTCTGCAGAGATCAACCATCATATCAGGTTAGCCTTGCTTGTGTGAGGGCTAGGGAGGAGCCAAAGAAAGGGTCAAAGGAGCACTTATTTCACAACTCAAGGTATGCGTACATTATTGATGTACTATTCTCCATTGATTAATATAGATTAGTATGCTTTTACCCTTCCAATTCTTGTGCATTAATTCATTGATACTTGCTCGTGATAGATCTAATCTTTCCTTCAATAGATTAGGCTAGATTTAATCTGAATTTGCATTCATTAAATATTAAAGTGGTTTGAGAAAGGTGTGAATTGTCTCTTTGTGTGTAGCTAACAGGTTGCAAGATATGGAGTTGGATCTTTGGAGCTGCATCGACCAAGATCATGTAAGGAAAACCTTCAGAAATAAGGTATGCCATGTCATCCCACTTCAATAGCATAATTAGGACCAATCTTGTAGATCTAGGGAAAAAAATTTCTATGGTCTATCCCATTGTCTGTATTGGATCATGAAAAGATCCAAGGCAAGTCTTTCTTATTCTCAAATAGAATTGGCCACAACACTCGGAAGAATCTTTGGTTCCTCCTTAATTTTGGATTTTTCTTTGATTTTTTTGCCTCTGATACTTGTTATCTATTATCTTCCTCATCACTCATTGAGAGAGCATGTCTCTCAAATCTGTTAGATCTGGAGAAATTTTGGGTGTTTTTTCCCAAATTTTTGTAGATGATTGTGACTAACTTGTTCACACCAGAGTGAATGATCATGAGTTGCATACCTGCTAGCCCGTGACCGCCTATAGAAAATACCTAGTTGTATACCTATTGGCCCGTGACCACCTATAGAAGATCACTAGTTGCATACCTGCTGGGCTACGACTACCCGTATTAGTTATTGTTTTTCAATTTTTTTAAAGTTTTCTTGATCAGATCTAGACTTTACCTAGTCTTGTAAGCTTTTTAGGGGTCTAATAGCCTAGGTCCACTCTCTATTTGAGACTCTTGTTTGCTATTTTTTTTGAAGTGAATTTGATATGTTTTGAGTGTTCTAGTTGGCTTTGTTTGTTTGAATGAATTAGCTACCAAGTGAGTGGTGATCTGAGCAGCGTTCCCAACTAATCATTTGATATTTGGTAGCATGTCCTTGTTCCTTTTGCATCTAGTTTGTGTGTGTTTAAATGTGTTCCATTACTAGATCTATTTTCCATGTTTTAAGTTTTTTTATCCCATAGAGAGATTGGAGTGTGCTTTGGTGCATCATTACCAATATCCTACAACCCTTTGCTTATTGTTTGCTAGATTGATCTGCATGTTCATTTTCTTAACTTAAACAAAATTGCATCTCAAAATGATAAAAAAACAAAAAAATACTTGCTAGGGTAAAAATTTTGAGTTCTTTGAAAAGAGGTTCCATTGGTGTCTTTGGTGTTTTAAGGATATTGTTTATTTCGACTGTCTTGTCCTGCATGGTGGTTTTATGATTGTGAGGTTGAACCTTTCATTGTAAAATCTGCAAAGAAAAAGTTCTCTTCCCTTCCTTATCTAGAGTTCATCAAAATTGAAAGTTGCATCTTGTGCATCCATATTTTCTCTTACTTGGATTGACTAAAGATTCAAAACATCATTGAAATTGCATTCACTCCCTTGAGTAATCAACGACCATAAGAAAAAGAACTCTTAATCAAAAAATTATTAGACTCTTTTTCTTTTAAAAAAAACCACATAGATTAGGATTTTAGGGTCTTGGTGTAGGATCAGAGAGTAAACTCTCCAAGGCCACCTAAATTGAACCTAGAAGTCACTAGTGAGAGTGCAAATCCATTATCACAACATGTGTGTTGGGAAGATCCTCTAACACATGAGTAAATCATGAGGTCACATTGGGGAAAGTAGAGTGATATCCTCTCTCTCCTTGTCTTAGTGTTTGCTAAATTCCTTCAACTACTACATGTATGGGGGTTTCATGAGTGTTGTTCCTTCCTAAGAGGTAACTCTTCTTGAATATTAAGGCTTAGCTTCCTGGTCCATATGTTTGGTCAAGACTTCGATTGTTCGCCCGATCATTGATTGTGAGGTGGTAACCATAGTGGCCCTTCCCAATTATCTACAGAGGTGATTGCAGGTGGAAAGTGCCCGTGATACCTGGGGCAGACATTCAACCTTTGTTTCAATTCCCCTAGAGGATGCCTACCTTAATAAAGGGTATTTTCATGATGAGGACTGTTACATGTGGATTATCATAGCTATTTCTCACGCCTTCCCTGACCAATATTTTGGGGACTTGACATCCCCTAGAGGGTTTCTTTTTGGAAGGGCCTTTGATCCATTGGTTTTATTATTTTTAGCCTATATTTATCTTAAGTGTGCTCTTTGGTTCTGAGTCTACATCATCCATAGGTTGATTTTTTTTTTGGTTATAACACATTTTATTCATTATGGTTGAAAAATTGCTTCAATGGTCCTATCAACAATGAGGAATTTCACATATAACGAAGTAAAAACCACCTTTTAAGAAAAGAGAGGTAGGTGACAGAGAGTTTAAAGATCTTGATGTAAGGTCCGAGGAGAGTGATCATGTAGAAGTGGATGTGGTTGACAAAATTCCTCCACATAATTTTAACCCTCCTTTGAATGGTCCTAACGATCCTGTACTCGTCTAGGTTAAGGAGCTCTTCAATGAGTCGTTGTCCTTGTTTAGTGATTCTCATATCATGTATGGCCCAAGAGTTTTGTCCTATGTGGTTGAGGCTTCAATCCCATCAATGAGCATTACAAGGGGCACCCTAGTGATGTCCTCCTTTCTGTCCCTCAGTGTCATTGGAATTACACCATGGTTTCCCATTTCATCAGGTGTCTCCATTTGGGGGATGTTGGTTGTGTCTTATTTTCCTTCCACAAGTATACCTAGAAATATCACACCCATCCCATTTACTCCAATTCCCACATCTAGATATCCATCCAGTGGGGGGCTACTCCTTAGTTTCAACACCAGAAGTGTAACTCCTTCTACCTATGAAATACCTATAGGAAACTATTAATGCCAAATATTGGTTTTCCTTTCAGTTGGAATGTGTCTAGTGGGTTTTGTGCTACACCTAGCTAAGCTAAGGGAAAAAATATTTATGGAAGATTTAATATCCTTTGGGGTAGCACACCAATTCCTAGAAGCTCTGACCCTTCCACGTATACCTCTGAGGTTGGGGGAAAGTATGGTCTAGGGAGTACTAGACTTTCCAATTATACCATTGTTCCTAGGGGAACTCCCTTTGGAGGAAATTATGCTCAATGCAGTGGTTATCCTTTCATACACAAGTTTGGTACTGAGAGTCATTTCCTAGGGACTAGTTATGGCTAGGAAAGTAGTATTCCTTTAGGTTCCATGTCTACTCTTGGAGGTACTCCTTTCGGGGGCATGTTTGGTCCTAGAAGCAGTAATGTTTCTAGGAGTCCCTTTATCCCTGGAGGAAATCCTCTTAGGGCCATGTACAATCCTGAGGGAATTCACACTCCTGGGAGTACTTCCATCCCTGGGGAAATAATCATTTTGCAGCTATGAATCCTGTTGGAAAAACGAATATGGGGGGGACCTTAGGGCCCATATGGTTCTCAAGATGCTTTATCCTCTACCTAGTATTCATTCACCAATACGTCATTTTCCTTTCTTGGTGACATTATACTTGTTATACTTGTCATTATTGAAAAATTACCCTAGTCTCCATGACCATGTTAGTTGTCGAGCATGATTATCTTCCTAATTCATATGAAGGTCAAAGAAACTATAGGATCTGAACCATTCATTATAAGGTTGCATATGCGACGATAGAAATTATGTTAGGGTTTTTTTCCCTAGAAGGAAAACCTCTTTCGTGTATGAGGGAATTGTATTACAATGACAAATGAATGTGAATATTGTATTTTGAGAGAGGAGACTGTGAGAGAAAGAAGAGGAAGTTACAACAAATGTGTTGTAGTTTGTATCCCTTCATATGTTGGATAATAATAAAGGAAGGACCTGGAAATTTCTCTGGTGGACGTAGCCCACATTGGGTGATCCATGCATATCTATGTCTCTATTGTATTGTGTATCTTCTATGTTTTATTTTCGCATTGTTTCATTTTATTGCTCAACGATCGTAGTTTTCTAAAAACTGGTATCAGAGACAAAGGTAACTCACAGGAAAGGAGGGTTCTTGGTTCGAGTGGTAGCAATGGTGAAATATGGAAATTTTAGGGTCGATAAATTTAACGGCCAAAACTACCAACTATGGAAGATGAAAATGGAATATTATTTATATTAGAAGGATCTATTCCTACCATTGGGTGGAATAACGAAGAAGAAAACAACCATTAAGGATGAAGAATGGGAGGTTCTTGACAGAAAGGAACTACAAATGATACGACTATTCCTGGTAGTGTCAGTGGCTTTCAATATTTCAAAAGAAAAAACAATGAAGGATTTGATGAAGGAATTGTCTAGATTGTATGAAAACCCTTGGCCTCCAACAAGGTAGTTCTAATGAAGTGATTATTTAGTATGAATATTTCAGAAGGTGGGTCTATTGCAGATCATTTAAATTAATTTAATATGGTTACTAATCCGCTAATTTCTGTAAAAGTAACCTTTGATGATGAGGTTAGTGCTCTTATAATCTTGTGCTAATTGCTAGAAAACTGGAATGACTAGGTCATGGATGTAAGTAACTATGTCTCTGGTTCAAACACTCTGAAATTTGATGAAGTTATTGGTGTTATCCTTAGAGAAGAAATACGACAGAAAAGCACATGTGAGACATCAGGAAATGCATTGACCGTGAAAAAAAGAAGAAGAGGAAAGGAAAGAGGAAAGATTCTAGGGAATCGTGGGAATTATAGGAAGGACATATCCAAATCCATACTAGGAAAGATAGAGTGTTGGAATTGTGGGAAGAAAGGACATTCAAAGAAATACTGTAGAGCTCTAAAGAAACAAAGAGATGGACAACAAAAGAAAAATCAAGAAGGAAATGTAACAGATGATGTGTTACAAGATGCTTTGATTCTTTCTTTAGATAATACTACTGAGTCTTGGATAGTACACTCAGGGGCTTCATTTCATGTTACATCCCATAGGAAATATTTTCAAGATTATGTTCAAGGTGATTTTGGACAGGTTCATTTGGGTGATGATGAATCATGTCAAATTGTTGGAATGGGTAAGGTAAAAATAACGTAAAAGAATGGAAACCGATGGTTACTAAAAGAGGTGAGACATATACCATATATGAGAAAAAATATACTTCAACAAGGAAGTTAGAAAGTGAGTTTATATATATATATATATATATATATATATATATATATATATATATATATAAGGCATGGAAGGTCACTAAAGGACCATTGATAATGGGAAAATGAGAGAAGGTAGGTACATTGTATTTATATATTGTTAATTCTAACTCTTCTATCTCTTTAGCTTCTACAAGAATGGATACAAAATTGTGGCATCATAGGCTTCGACACATGAGTGAGAAGGGGATGCAGATACTTTACAAAAAGAATTTGTTGCCAGATCTTAAACAAGTTGATTTGGATTTCTGTGAGCACTGTGTTTATGGAAAACAAATGTTTATGGAAAACAAAAGAGATTCATACTTCTCAGAGTCAGAAAAGAAAAGAAAAGAATAGTGAAAATTTGGAGCTTGTGCATACAGATGTATGAGGACCAACTTGGGTATCATATCTTGGTGGTTGTCGTTAGTATGTTACTTTTATTGATGATGCAGCTAGAAAAACTTGGGTTTATTGCATTCGACAAAAAATTGATGCTTTTGATACTTTTAAGAAATGAAAATATTTGGTTGAGAATGAGACAGGAAAGAGGTTGAAGTGTATTATATCAGATAATGGAGGTGAATACTGAAGCAAGGAGTTTGATAATTATTGTTCATACAATGGGATTGGTATAGAAAAAACAATTCCAAGAACACCACAACAAAATGGTGTGTCGGAAACGATGAATAGGACAATCATGGAATGTGCAATGAGTATGAGATTATATGTTGGGTTTCCATTACAGTTATGGGAATATGTTGTAGATATTGTTGTTTACTTAATAAACCAAGGAAATTCAAGTTCTTTGGATGGTGGCATTCTCGAGGAGGCATGGATAGGTAAAAGGGTAAACTATTCATTTATGAATACTTTTGATCTGGATTATTTTCGGCACGAAATGAGAGCGGAGATATAATAAAGAAATGCACAGGGATATCGCGTATATCCAGTAATATAACATAAATATATCAGAGATGCAACCATAAACATAGAGATACAGTAATACACGATTTCTATTAATGAAAGAAATGTACAGAGACTGTAAAAATACAGAGTGAAAGACTCGCTAGAATGGTGGCATCTTATCTTTGAGAAGAGATGTGACGGCTACTCGCATTCGCAAGAAGATGATTACAATGAGGCTCTGAAGGACTTTTTACAATAAAAGGGAATACCAAAAGTCCTAGACATCCAAAAACCTAACCCTAGGAGATGAAGCGCCAAAATTCATGTGGGCCCCGTTTGGGTAAGTTGGTGCATCAACTTCCCGGGGTCGTAACTTTTGCATACGATCTCCGTTTTAGGTGTGTGATAGCTCGTTGGAAAGGTATCGTCGAGGAGATTAATTTTGG
>JASDQU010358869.1:598-11706 GCA_032191745.1 Picea mariana | reverse complement strand
TACCTGATGTCTCACCTATGATTTTCCGCCACATTTCCTCATTAAGGATAACACCAACAACATCATCAATTTTTAAAGTGTTTGAACCAGAGAAAAAGTTACTTATAGCCATGACCAAGTCATTCCATCTTTTTGGAAATGAGCACAATATTATAATAACCTTGACTTCATCATCAAAGTCCACTTTTACAGAACTTAGCTAATTAGTAACCGTATTAAATATAATTAAATGATCTGCAACATACCCATCTTCTGACATGTTCACATTAAATAATATCTTCATTAGAAATACCTTATTGGACGTCAATTTGTTTTCATACAGTTTAGGCAATGCGTCCATCAGCTCCTTCGTTGTCATTTCTTTTGAAATATTGAAAGCCACCAATGCTGCCAAGCTCAGCCGTATTGTTCCTAGTGATTTTCTGTCAAGAACCTCCCACTCTTCATCCTTCATGGTCATCATCTTCTTTTCTATTCCACTCAATGGTAGGAGTAGATCCTTCTTATATAAATAATCTTCCATCTTCATCTTCTATAATAGGTAGTTTTGGTCATTAAATTTCTTGACCCTAAACTTTCCATCTTCCGCGATTGCTCCCACTTGAACCATGAACCCTCTTTTCCTACGAGTTACCTTTCGCTCTAATACCAGATGTTTTAAAAACAAGATCGTGGAGAAATAAAATAAAAAAATGTGGAAATAAAACACAGAAGATACACAATACAATAGAGAGAAAGATATACGTGGTTCACCCAATGTGGGCTATGTCCACTAGAGAAATTTCCAGGTCCTTCCTTTACTATTACCCAACAAATGAATGGATACAACCTAAAACAAACCTGTTGTAACTTTATCTTCTTTCTTTCACAGTCTCCTCGCCTAGAATACAATATTCCCAACTATACATAGCCACAATGCATTTCCCTCATAAAAGAGGGTTGCCTTCTAGGCCAAAAAACCCTAACATAAATTATACTATTAGATCTGTGACCTTATAATAAACAATCAAGATTTACTTTGAAAATAAAATATGCATTTATAAGGCAATTTTTCCTTCAAAGGTTTTTTCCCCGAACCCCCACTAGAGGCCCGCTTTCCCCTATAGCCCCCTAACCCCGCAGATGGGGTAAGCCCCCTCTGTACTCCCCCGTGTGGAGGAGTGTATATTTTTTCGAGGTGTAAATTCTTCATGGGGTACAAACACAGGTGAAAACACAAATCTCTGAATCAGGAAGATAATAAGGCTCTACAACCAACAATATGGACTCTATATAAAGAGGAAACAAGTATGATAAAAGGATATCTCTCTTTGGTTGGTCTATAGAGAGAACAAGGATTAAGATGGTTGGATGAGTAGTAGATTGAGGGCTCAAGGGTGACCTGCTACTGAAGATTAAAGTAACAATGTATATGGTTGGGTGGAGAGTTGTCCTCCAATTTTTTGTTCCATTTTTCAAGATCAAGATCAAGGTATGGCTATTCTCCTCAATTCGGTAGGTTATAGGTAAGATGAGTTATTTACCACAGGTAATTTCCTTTCCTGTCATTGCTCCTAAATTTTATTGAAGCTTATCTAGTAATTTTTGTAATTATTTTTTATTTTAGATCAGCCATTACAACACTCCACACCTATGTCTTGGGACTATGCAGGAAAATAGAAGCACCATGATTCATCCTCAAAACTGAGTCGACATGGAAAAATCAAATCTATTGGTCCTTGGGACCAAGTGGGTAAGCACCACTACTTTGTTAACTGGGACCAAGTGGGTGAACAAAATCACCACAATTAATTCTTAAGGATTGGGTAGGTACATAGAGGTTCCTCAACTCATATGAAGACAATCAAAACCAATACTTCTTGGCCATGTCCCAGACACATATGTTGGCAAGCTAGAAAGTGTTGGAGATATTACACACTCACCTAGTAATTATTTTTCCTAAGTTTTCTAGTCTAATGTTGAGGACACTATCCATACATTATAATACCCCAACCTGAGAATATTCCCTACAAAATAGGGTGCCTCCTATAAAATAGGGCACCTGACCTCTTCAATTTTGACTCATTTACACTTCAATAAGACTAGTGGAGGAAACTCATGCATGGAAACCTCAATTTTATCACCAGAAGTTGTACGTTCACCTCAATTTTCTCACCAGGAGGGAGCATATCACATGCATGTGGACAGGAGGGTTCATATCTTGTGCATGAATGTGTTTCTCTCACCTCCACATGTGTGACTTAGTTAACTAATGATTGCATGGACAATTAACTAGGATTAAGTGGAAAATAAGGTGGCAGATAACTTTGATTTTTGTCAGTGAGTGTCCAAATCTCTCTAGATACCAACCATGGCGCATTTAATTATCCATGTAGAGTATATCATGTGAATTATTTATTATACCCATTTAGTTAATATAATTCATTGATTCTCTCTCTCTCTCTCTGTTTCTTTTGTAATATTTGTCGGAATTTATCTAACTAGGTTATCTATGCAGGTTTCACCAAAAATCACATGGTATCAAAGATTGTGAGATTATTCTTTTAGAATATCCACATGGTATTAGATCCCACATGTTTCTACGAGCAAGGCACACAAGCACTCATTTTCAGATACATAAGATTGTAATAGTTAGAAAGAATGTAATTTCAATCGTTAACACTTCTTACGTTGAACAATTATTTCAAGTGGAAGCCAAAGATTCTATTTCTTCTCAAATATAGAGGATTATATTGAATACAAATGGAAATAGAATTAGAGCATGATTCTACTGATGAAAAAAATTATTTTTTCCAACCAATAAGATATGGATTTTGGACTTATCTGCATGTCAGTTTCTCCTAAAATACGATATCATGTGATATCATTGTCAAGTCTAGATGAAGCATGGAACAAACTAGAGGTCCTATTTGGGATAAAGGAATATTGTGAAGAATGCATGCAGGATATCGATAATACAAATCCAATAGAAAATCCATCGAAAGAAAAATATTCTCATTTTGAAGAGACTTATTCATGTGCCATGCATGCGTCTCATAAGCCACATGTAGAGACTCCCATGCATGCATCTCAGGAGCCATATATAGGTATCTATGCACACCCCATGCATTCATCTTAGGAGCCACATGTAGATACTTTTTCACACCCCATGCATGCATCTCAAGAGTTTTAACATTTTGGTAATGCTTGTTTAACCATAGACAATGTCACATCATTGTCACCCAACCATAGGCACTTACACATGCCACCCCCAAGCAAAATAACCTTTTCTTAGATAAATTTTGTACACGAAGCAAGTCCTCTATAACCAACAGATAAAACCTAAACAAAAATATGAATATTGTTGCGACAACAACACAATATCAAGAGAGCATACCCCTACCAATAGAAGTGTACCTTTACTAAGAAAAGCACACAAATACCAAAAATACTGAGATTACACCACGACAACTATTGCACTACCCTCTTTAAACGTGTGCCTCCTTCTGCTGCAAATGCTATTCCTTAAACTTGCACACTTGCTGAGTGAGTGAGTGTATGTTCAAATTGTTAGAAATAAAAATATGTGCTTGTTTTTCCATTGACAATATAGCAATATTGTCACCCAACCATAGGCACAAAGCCCACCCTCGAGCACCTTAACCTTGATAGATAAAATAATTATGGAAGTAGATCAATAGCCAACTAACATAGCACGCCTTTCTCCAAGGCTAGAGCACCAAGAAAGAATAACCAAATAACAAGAAGAAAGTCCAAACCATAATCAAGAGAAAGTCCAACCAAAAGATAAAATACCAGTTGTAGCAGTTGCAACTACACTTTCTCTCCAAACTTGCGCACCACTAGTCTTATGCAGTCGTGAGAGTAAGAGTGAAACATGATCTCTAATGACCTCTATTTATACTTCCTTATCTCACTTGAATGGGATGAATTCTCTTTATGAAGGCTAATAAATCAATATTAAATATTCTCTTGAGCCAACTTGTCTTCTAGGGTTATTATCCAACATTTTAGGGTTTCTCTTACTTCGCGAAATATTCTAGTCTTGTCAAAGGTTACACGTGGAGGTTAATACCTCTCACTACTACCATAATATCAACATTGCCTCCTAGATAGAGAGGTATTAAAGGTAATGGTATTGAGCACAAATAGACCATTCAACCGGTAGCATCATCATAGCCACACAAGCTATCTCATGATCATGTAGATCAACTCACAAAAAACATTATCACTATCAATATCATCTGATAAAATCAACTGCATCATCTCTCAAAGCCATACTTCATCTAAGTAATCGGGCATGATGTTGAATAAGTCACTCACTCCATAGAGTGATACAAGAACCATTCTTTTAAATATGTCCTAGAAGAATAATTTTTCCAACAGATGTTGGAAGCCACGCCATGGGATACAAGGACTATTATTCTAATCCAGACATACGTCCTAGAAGAATGACTGTCCTGGACCATTTTCCCTCCAGCCTCTACTGTGAACTCATGGAAAATATTTTTCCTATACTAATCTTTCCACTCTAGTCACTACTTTGAAATCAGGGAGACGAACCATTCTTCTAATCCGTAAATACGTCCTAGAAGAATAGTTATCCATGGTACATCAACAATTTGTCAACCTGGACCATTCTCCACATGGAGAATGTCTGTCCACCAACAATATTTTAACCTAGACCATCCTCCACATGAAGGATGTCTCTCCACCAACAATCTATCCTTCCTGGACCATTCTCCACCTGTAGAATGTCTATCCATCATCACACTAACTAGCCATCTAGCTGGAAATCATCTCTAACAGTAGTGGTAGTCTCCATGGCAATAAAAAAAATACCATCCAATAGAACACAATTGTGTATATCCATAGTAGTACACAACTACTATCTAGTGGTACACAACCAAAAATACTAGCACATGGCTACTAACCAGTGACACATAGTCACAACCAGTGGAAGACATCCACCACATTAGCATACATCTACTCTCCAGAGACATACATTCTCCACAACAATCATATCATCTGATATCAACGTACATAACAATATCATGATACAAATAGAGTCATCTAGGACATTCTTCCATTCACATCTATGAGATATAGAAGAACATATTCCATCATAAAGTAAAACATTAACCATGGGTTGTCTGGACTATTATTCCCAAGTATAGAAGAATAATTGTCCCTGATTTTTGAGCCTAGAGTATTCACCTAACTGGGCCATTCCTTCGGCACTAATCATATTGAAACCTAGAGAGGATGAATCTACCCTAGGGAATTCCTCTCTCTGATTGTTGAACCTGGATCATTCACCTAACTGGGCCATTCTTCCAGCAATGATCATAGTGAAACATGGAGAGAATGATTATTCCTTAGGGAATGACTGTTCGGACCATTTCCTATGGAAATGATTGTCTTGCACCAACCTCCAAAACAAATCATTCTTCAAAACTGCTCACTGAAATGATTGTCCTGCACCAACCTCCAAAACAAACCATTCTTTGAAACTACTCACTACTGTAAACTTCAAAAAAATGACTACCCAACAAGGTAGACCATTCTACTTGAACACTACTCAAAGTGACTACCAAGAAGAATGATTGTCCTAGATCATTCCCCCACACCAGCCACAAGGAGAATCACTATTTATGGTACATCAACAATCTATCCGACCATTTTCATTATGAAAATGATTGTCCGATCTGGAGCATTTTATGAATTGGAAAATGATTGTCTGTTAGAAATCTCAAACCACTTTTTGAACTGGAAAGGAACTTCCCAACCTGGACCATTTTCCAAACTAGAAAATGACTTTCCATTTCTTTTGAAAAAAAAAAAGAGGTATTCTCAGATGATTTTGATGACTTTGTGGCTAGATTCATGGATTTTCATTGTAGTCATCATTCTTATCTCTTTCACTTTATAAAGGAATATTTCCATAGCTATAAGAATGGACTAATGGTTTATTTCTTGTTCTAGTATTCAATTTTTTCAACTATATATGTTCTTAAAGAATGAAGCATTTTTTCAGTTTATGATCCACTTATTTGAATGTATTATATGGAATTTTGTTTATACTCAAGCATAGTAACAACTAATCCAGCTAGTGTGGGGGTGTACATAAATAAGCTCAATTCATGAGCATTTGGTTTAGTTTGCATAATGAATTTCATATTTTGATTAGTTTATAGTGTGAAATAAAGAAGCATAGATGCTCTTAAATCATCAACATACTAGAGTTCACAACATATGATTGTTTCTCAGTCTCCTAGCAGTTGAGTTTGTATATTGGCACGAATAGGTTATAAGTTGCAGACATTTGGAAGGAGGAGAATGACTCCATATCCCAATGGAGACACTAGGACTTTGTTCAGTTTTCTAGTTTGGATTTCAGTTTGGTTTTATCATCATTTCTTTCAGTTTTCAGTTTGAATAAAGTTGCATGGATGTTCTCAATACCAGGCATAGGTCTACAAAAGTTCTTGGCATCTCACAGGGAGCATGCCACCCCCCATGGAGCCAATGTTAGCTCTGATATTTGCATGGTCAAATTTGGGTCTTAAAGATTCATATTTTTCCTATATACTCAAAATAACTCCTTCCTATATCATTTTCTCTATTATTAGGTCTTATGAGAGGTTTTGAAGATTGAAATTTAATTTTTGAAACATGCGCTACAAGAAGTTCCCGCAACAACATGTTTTCAAGAAAATGACATAGTTTTTAGTTTTGGAGATAGTTTTGTGATTATAATGGATGAATTTAAACATTTTTTTATTCTTCATACACCATTTATGATAATCAACAAAGAGTTTTAGGGCAGTCTTGTATGAAAGATGAGAAAACAAATTGTTGAAAACATGAAATTTTTTGGAAATGACTATTTTTGTAGTCAAGTTAAAACTCAATCTCTAACTAAATAGGGAGGAATTTATGAAAACATGAGTATTTTCTCAATAACGATCTCATCTCCAAAACCCTCTCTTATTTTTTACACAAGTGTCATGATTTGGGAGATACAACGAGATCTTTACAAATCATTTTTTAGATTTGAAAACTCTGGAATTTCCTATTTTAGTAATCATCTTTGGGCACAGATTACGAGGAGATGAAGAGTTATTTTTCAAAATTTAAAGAGGATTTTATCAATAACGAACTAATATAAAAACACCTCTTTCCATTTTTACACATCTATTATGGTTTGGGAGATACAAAGTGATTTTTCAGCTCTATGTTTTAGAAATTTGCCATATGTTGTGAAATGAGACATCCAACCCTTAGTTCGATTCCACATGTGTCATGAGGAGGTGTCAAGTCAGGAAGACACATGGATGTTCGAGGAGGATATTTTTTCTAAATATCCTCAAATATTTGATGTGATTTTAATTTATTTAATGCTTTAAATGTCAAACCCTACATTTTAGGTATGTGATTGATTTTCCAGATTTTTTGTGATCTTGTTCATATGACTAAGTGAAAATTTGACCCTAGGAGGTGTCATATATGTTTATTTTGAGTAGATGAGATCTATACTTTGAGGATTTATTTTCTATCTCATATATCTATAAATCTCATGGAAAACCATATGTAAAAGGGGGGGAATTCAGTCTTAGGGAATGAGAGAGAGCTGCATAGGGGTTCGATCCCTGTTTTGGTTTGATATTTTATATCTAAAGACTGTTTTGACTCATGTTGCCTATGTAAAGACTTCAGCCACTAATAAATTTAATGGTTAGTTTATGTTTTCTTTCTTTATTTACCATCTTCCTTATTTCTTCGGAAACACTCAGTTGATGTTATATGATTGTATGGCAAGTGCTTATGTGCTGAAAATGTTGCTTTAAAGGATTTTCAGGAATCTTTGCCACATTGGTGTTTCTTCTCCTTAAATCTTATTTGGGATGGATTTATAGATAAATATTTATTTTTCTGCTACATAAATACATTAAGGAACAAGATTATTTATTAGTGTAATTATCATTTTTGTCTTTCCTTTCTCCCATTCACATCATACAAAAATTTATGCCACTAATCACTAGTTTTTTTTACCTAACATTTTGCACCCAGGTAAGTGATCTTAATAGATCAGATCATCATTCCTTTTCAAACCAAGCAAGATCTATCCATCTCTAAAAATCCTTATTGAACATTTTGAAACAAGGTGTGCTAGGATTAACTCAATATCAGCCTTGAGTTGACTTCTAGTGCTAACTAAAATAATTCTTGATATCAATGTGCTTTGACCTGTCATGGAACACCGGGTTCTTTGAAAGCTTAAAACAACTCTAATCATCACAATATATCACGATCAAATCCAACACCTGATCAGACAATCCAGAAACCAACTTATGGAGCCACACTGCTTTCATAAAAGAATCACAAGCTACAATATACTATGCTTCTGTAATGCTAATGCATCATACTTTTGTGTCCTACTAGCCCATGACATTGTGGAAAACATCAAACTGAAACATATCCAAGTAGCACTTCTTTTTTCATCTGCATTCCCTCCCAATCTAAATCAATAAATCCATTCAACTGTATATCATAACTTAAATGTTCCACACAACAAATATCCAATTAAGTATTCTCCAAATACATTAACGAGACAATAAATTATCGATACAAAGACGGGTCTACTGGATTAGAGTCTCTCAACTTCTTCATATCTATTATCATGGGAGTTTTCCATGGATTTGCAATCCATCATCCAAGACTTCTGAAGAGTCATTTTGATATACTTCCTATGTCATAGGAAGTTTTCACCATGCTTCTGCTATACATGAGAGGCTCTGCACCAAGTTTTCTTGAATCCATACAAGGTCATATTCCATCTGCATACAAGGGTCTCTTTCTGGTATACCTGTTATAGAAATATTTTCCTCACCCTATACAAAATTGCTCAGAAGACCTTTTCCATTTGCCTATGTAGACTTGAAGTCCCCTTTTGTAGTTCCCAAATCAAAAAATTTTAGTTTTCCACATATATGCACCCTAACAACTATACAACATGCATATACGTAGGTTGCACCATTACAACCTGCATACATTGGGTTTTGTGCTCAAAATTAAAAATGATGTCGAGTTTCCATGTCACATTTGGAGATCCATTATCCTTGACCATCCATATACTAGAAACGTTCCGACTCGACCCTTCATTTCCATTTGAAGGCTATAAATGGGCCATATCCAACCTGTGGAGAAGAGGAGAAGAATTCAACTTTGAGAGCAAAGTTACTTTGGAGAAATCATTCACTTCATATTAAATCTGTATTCCTTTGTCCTTTTAAGTCTGAACACATTATTCAGCCCGCAAGATCTTCCCTATTTGATGGAGAACCTCATTGTCTCTCTTATATGATCTCTTTAACTTTATCTTGTCCCTCTTATATGAGCTCTTTATTTTTATCTTGTCCCTCTTATATGAGCTCTTACAGGATCTTTATCTTGTCTTGTTAGCATATTTTCTTATATAACATACTTGATATTAGAGTTCATTTATGCATTCATTTCTGTCTGTTGTGGTCTAGCCCATGCCATAAAGTGATTTTCTGCGTAACAGAATTGGCGACCATACTAGGTATTGAATCTTCTTTTTGGGGTTTGGAGTGTTTTTATCCCTTGATTTCTCTCATTTATATTGAGTTTATTTTCTTCTGATTGCTTGTCATCCTCTGTTCATTTTGAGTCTGAGTTTCTTGGCCTTATCCTTAACCTGGCAGTGTTTCATTACATATATGCGGTTTTTTCTCTGACAATTGCGTACATACATGAGCTATCATTCTGTAAGAAGCATATATATGTGATTTTCACCTGAACAAACATGTACATCATCCTTATTTTCTTGATTGTTGAGTTTGATGTTTGATGGGTAAGTTTTTATGGTTTTTGATTCTTCTTAGGTCTCTGTCATGACTATTAAGTGCCTTCAGAGTGATAGGAAACCTTTTTTTGGTTGAATTTTCGAGTGGTTTTATCTTTCTCATCATCATTGTCATTGGTTGTCCTTGCATCCTGGGAAGGGTGTTTGCTTCTTGATATTCTACTTGGTTTGTCTTTGTTTACATACAATAGGGTCTTTATATAAAGTTGTAGTTCACTCCTTGTATTTTCATTCTTTTATATTGAAAATACAAAAAAATACATTTTGCATTGTTTGCATTTGATCTCTTGGGTTCTTGTCATTAATCTTAGTACATGTATGGAAAGATTGCATCTTATTTGAAATTGCAAAATTGAATTGAAAGTTGCATTTTGAAAATCTTATCATTTATTTGGAATTGAAGTTAGGACTTTGCATTTTATTGATATTCATTTCTTTTACTTGCTAAGTCATAACATCATCAATTTTATGATCACATCTTTTGAGTAAGAAAATCCACTAAAAGTAACGCTAATAAATTTAAAATTGATTAGAAATGATATTATTTTTCAGGGTGCACAAACTAGCTTAAGATTTAGAGACTTGGAATAGGATTTTGTGAGTAAACTTATCCAAGGCTATTAAACTCAACATACGTGTCTGACTAAGGGAGTGGTGAAATCCATTATATAATTGGTGACATCATGAGGCTCCGATGACATTGGAGTTAAGCATGAGGTAATGCAAATTTGGTTGAGGGGATATCCCCCCAATACCTTCTTAGCATCATAGATATTTCTGGGGATCTATTCGTATATGGGGGTCTTGCTAGTACCTTTACCTCTGTGAGAGGTAGTGCTTTCGAGATTTTGGGATTTGTTACCTTGCCCATATGGTGGACCTGACTTACGATTGTTCTTCTACACATTGGTTATATTGTGGAGGCTTAGTTGCTTGACATAGGTAGCCACATAGGTTACTTGCAAGGGTTATTTAGCAGGTACCCTGGGTCAGATAAGGGTTGGACAACACACAACCTTTATGGAAGATTACCACTCTAGAGGGATCTGACTGACTAGTTGTTAAGCCCATGAGGGCCCTTATAACTTTTTTTGATACATCCTATCTTTGGAAGGGAGTATCATGCCCCTCTTGGGTGAGACATACCTACTTTAGGGAGGGAGGCCCCTTTCAACCACTTTATCATGTTTTTGTACATTTTGGCCTTTTGCCTATTTTT
>JASDQU010358867.1:0-11861 GCA_032191745.1 Picea mariana | reverse complement strand
TATTTTGTTTTAAAATGTTTTTTTAACTACCTTCAAGTGAGTTTGTTTTCATCAGTGTGTTATACTTTGACAAGTTGGTCCCACCACATTGATTCTTTTCCCTTTAGCTAATAAATTGCAATTCTTCCTTCTACCTGTGAGGAGTAATTATACAACTAAAAATACTTTCTCATCCCTAATAACCAAGTCTCTACATCCTCATCCTTCTTGTGATCACCATCAAAGGTAGGAGGCTTGATATTGTTCATTTCTCCTTGTAGTTATTCTACCCCAGACCTCCTCTTAAGATTTCTAATGGGGGTAATATTGGACTACTTTGTGCTCTTATCAATGAATTCGTTGTTGAGTGATGATGGTGTCTACAAACACTTCTATATTATCCTCTTTTGACACAATATCTATGACTTCGTGACTTGCTTGATTCTGTCTCTTTGTCCATTTTCTTCTCTATTCTATTCAAGCTCTGCAACAACTTGATGTTGAAGATATATTGTTGCTCCTTAGGTTTCATAAGCTTCTCATTATAAAATTTATAGCTCTGAACATCTATTTGCAAACTCTTTAAATTATCCACCAAATTCATTCTTTTCTCTTTACCATCTTCATGTCCATTTGATTTTGTCCCATTATTACCCATGATGACATATAATGCCCTGAACTCATATTCATGGTTGTAGTGTCTTTGCACATATTCAATGCTCTATCTATTCCTTAATTATGTAAAATGTGCATGCAATAGGATTTGTTAGAAAAAAGAATTCAACAAATCTATAACATTATGCACAATTATGCCCCTTTTTATATGTACTCTTCATCTGGTGAATTTAATTCCAAACACCCAATCTTTTGGAATTTTTGAAAAAATCACAATTGGGTTTTCTTACGCTCATATTTTGAGAAATCTCACCAACTTTAACCTTCATGTAACATCCATGCTACTAGTTATAGCCTCCTAAAGTTTTGATTATTTACACTAAATGCTACATGAATCTTCCCTCTCATCACGTACACTTTCAGGTGCATATGTGCAATATGTCCCTATAAATGTATGTTATGATCCATTAGATTCACATAGACTTCTATTGTTACCAAAACAGACTTCTAAGAAAGGATTTATTTCTTTCATAACTAAATTGATATTGAAATTTATGTTGTGTGGTTTCAGCTATAACTTTCTCATACGAGCTTCGTTTTGCGAACACTTTAGCTCATTGGAAATATATCTCTGAGTTCTTTAATTTAAGATTCAAATATTGTATGTGGTTCCTACAACACTTATAGTCTCAAAAATTAGAGCTTCTAAAAAAGTTGTTTAGGTACTCAAAAATGGGTCGCAAGATTATGACCTTCAAAAATACAAAATAATTACGTGGAAAATCACTAGTTTTCTACTCTGATAGACCACGAAAATGACTTCTCTTCTTTTTCGAATCATGTGCATGCACCATTTATTTGTTATACATGCATATTCATCATGCACAAGTTATACCTACACAATTCAAAATTGTAGTGCATTCATCACACACCCATAGTTAGGGAACATAGCGTTTACACTATGCATCAACATCTAGTGCACACAACATTTTGTGCCATGCAACAACATCCAATGTGAACACATTTTATATTTCACAGTAATATATAGTGTGCACAACTTATGTAGGATGCATAAACATCCAATGCATGCAACTTCTGCACCACACACTAATATCTAGTGTGCAAAACGTTTTTTTTTGTCGGGTGCCAATATACAATGTGCAAAACTTATGTGTTGCACACCAATATTCTATGTACATCATAAGGTATGCACCATGAAAGAACAATGTTTAGTGTGCTTACACCATGCACAATTACTCCCTGTACACCACCAATTATACTCTGCATGACACCAATATTCAACGCGCATGCATTGCGCCCCAATATTATGTGCGCACCACAAGCTTGACTCTATGTAATGCCAAAATTTACTGCACACACCCATGCAAAAATGTTTTACATGCATCACCAAATTTGCACTGTGCAACTCCAAAATTTAGTGCGCACCAATGTGCACCAATATTTTTCCGTGCATCACCACTACTTAGTACACGAAATATTTTATTCACTTAGTTGATTTTTTTTTATATAATTCTGAATTGAAACCATCGTGACCATAATGGAAATTCCCAACTCACCAAATTTATGTTGATCTTTGGCCCATACAAGTCCAATGTTGAACCAAAACCTCTGATACCACAATGTAACATCCCCTATTACCACCAAACCCATTTTTTTTCTTCTTTTCCATAATGTCACTTACCTAGCTCCAAGATGAGTCATGTGATACAAATTTTCTTCTCTGATACAAATTTTGATTGCAAAAATAACTCACAAAATTGATCTCGCATGCAACCATCCTTGTGTCTCATGCATCAATTGATTTCTTAGGCACACAACCAACCTTGTGTTGTCCATGAATACTATTTCACAGTGCATGTAATGACTCAAGACTCACGTGGGAATATTTTTGCCATTACTACCAAAATTTGTCTACTAGTTAATGTTTATTAACTGTCATGCTCTGCATATGCAACAATTATGCAAAACTAAAAATAAAATGCATAGCCATGCTTAATTACTTTTAATTATCAAAAAACAAAAATAACATAAACATTCACACGATAAACAACATGTTAACACACGTGAAAGAACACTTATTTTTTTCTATAATTCACCAATTACGTGCAGACCTTAGACATTCTTCCTAGCCATAGACTCTATTGTTCATACACTCTTAACAATAGATCACCCCCACATTGGGGCTATGACTCCACTAAGGCAAAGGCCACCTAATAAAAACTAAGGTAGGACCAAAAAATCAATAAATAACAGGCTTAGAAGTACACTCCAACAACAGATCCCAACTCACAACCTCTTATTCCCCACAACTTGTCCCATAGAAGGAAATGTACTCCCTTCTCTGCTCAATAGTCCTTCAGCCTATCCCACTTCCTTTCCAAAGATTCAACAATAAATTGGCCATGAATTCTCAAAGACCTGTAGCACTTGGAACACAATATTTCCCAAGGAGTTACAACGCCCACTAGCCCAACACACCAAGAACACTACTCCTAACAATTCTCTCACCCAAAGAAAATTTCTCTATAGGCTTGAAAACCTACTTCTTCAACCCAAACCACCAATGATTTACAGGGTAACCAAATTTAGCTCACAATCCAACAAAGGTACAAGTGATGGATGCAAGAAAATGAGTGAATGATTGTTAGAATGGTGAATGCTGAAAATTACACTATGTTCCCCACCTTAAATCACATGTTCCTATCTTAAAACTTGTAACTCTAGGAAATGCCATTGTTTCCACTTGGTAATTAATTCCTCTCACTTGGGAACTTATGATAAAATATAAGATAAATCTTATTAATTAGGAATAATATTATTTTATTCCTTGGCTTAAGTTGTCATCACTTAGCCCCTTTTCCTTATCCCCCTTTCCCTCTTGTGGAGTCCTAGCCCCCCAAAATCTTTTGTCTTACTTTCTATGTAGTAGTGATGTATTTTGTTAATAAAAATAAGCATGATTACATAATACATTTGTTAGGCTCACTAGCCCTTCAACTCATAGGCTCCTTCACCTAAATAGCACAGGCACTATAGCCCAAAATATCCCGTCTCACCAACATATAAAGTATAAATACATTTACAACTGAGGTTCAGCCTTAGGGGTATTACAAATCTAATGTCCCCCTTTGCGAATAAGCCCCATGACCCTTTCAAAATTAATAGGTTGTGGCTATATGGGGCATCTTTTATTGATGAAATGAAAGGTTTTTGGAGGCCTTCTGATGCATATATTCTAGAATATCCTCCCCTACAATTCATGGAAAACCTAAACATATAGAAAGCTATTGCAATCTCTTGGTCAAGAAGAAACCATGGTTGCCAAAATCAAAATTTCAAGGATATGGAAATAAAATTACAACAACTTCTTCAAGAGGATGGGAAGGACAACTTTTTTGAATAGGAAATGGACCTTCTAGAATGATTAGAGGAATCAAGAAGGAAAATCTTACTAGAAAAACAAAAATAATGGAGGATTAAGACAAAACATATCTGGTTGCAGGAAAGTGATGGAAACACCAAGTTTTTTTCACAATTTTTCCAATCATGGGAAGTTGATTAACACAATTTGTGTAATTAATTGGGAAAATGGGACCCAATCAACCTCCTTTGAAGAGATAACATAGTTATCGATACACCATTTCAACAATTTATATAAGGAAAACTCAAGAGAAACAATATATGCCATTCTCAATTTGTCTTCTCATTCCATAGTTTTATAGACCATGAGGAAAACACACAGTTAATGGTAGAAATTTAGAAGGAGGAACTCTAGGGGGTTCTTCATACCTTCAATAAGGACAAAATCCCTAGATTGGATAGATTGTTGGTGGAATGTTTTACTGCTTTTTTTTTAATTTTGGGTGAGGATTTTCTCAAAGTGGTGGATTATTCCTAATATAGTGGACAAATGTTGGAAGCTTATAATTCCACCTCTATCACTCTTATTCCAAAATATGATGATCCTTTCACTTTCAAACAATTTAGGTCCATTTCTTATGCAATAGCATATATAACATTATCACAAAGCTAATAGATTGAAATTTAACAAACATTCTTTCCATCGATATCGTACCTGAATAGTTGAGGTTTCTACAAGGAAAAAAAATACATGAGGCCATTGGAATTGCTCAATAAATGTTGCATTCCATTCACATAGGAAACCATAATGCCATCACTCTAAAATCTGACCTACCCAAGGCCTTTGACATTGTGAGTGGGTGTATCTTATATTTGTTCTTACTCACTTGGGTTTGTGCAAATATTTTTTCACTTGGTTCATGAAATGCATTAGCACAACATCCTTTGATATCCTAATCAATGGTTCTGTAACACCCTTATTAAAAGAGTAATGAGGCCTAAGAAAAGGTTTCCAACACTCTTCCATTCATTTCCTTTTATTTGTCGAAGGATTGAGTAGAATTTTAAAAGATACTTGTGTTGAAGGCATATTTAAATGTATCACCATAATTTTAGGGTGCACTATTTCTCATTTCAGATTCTCTCTCTCTAGGCAGAGGTCTTGGAGAATGTTTTATGTATTTGTGATTTGTACTCAAAGCCAACATTTCTTGGAAAAATGACTGGTTATGACTTTTGGAAAATCTAGAAAGAAAATTATATGCATGGTGCAACAAATGGATTTCAAGAGTAGGTCATTTTGTTTTGTTCATGGTTGTCTAAGATTCTATCCTAGTATACTAGGCATATATTTCCTAGATACCAAAAGGTTATATCTTGTGTAAAATACAAAAAATATCATTATCTTTCCTATGGGATGGAAGTGAGGACAAGAAACCAATGGTCCTGACCTTGTGGTAGAATCCATAAAATCCAAAATCCTTAGGAGGTTGGGGTTTAAAATACATTTTCTTCTTATCCAAGGCATTGACTGCAAATAATGTGGGGGGGATTATTCAGGGAGAAATCCTTTGGGCTTTGATCACAAAGGAAAAAAAATTTCCACATGAATATACCATAGTCTGGATTCAAAATCCAAATAAGTAGGTCCATCATGGATATATAATATGTAAAGAAATAATCAATAATTTTCCATTAATATGAAAATGGATGATTTGGCATATTGGAAATGGATATTAGATGCTTATTGGGAAGGACTCCTATATTGGGTGTCAAAATAATCATCTTCTTCCAAACCACCTCATTAAGAAACTTAATGGAGGAGGCTTTTATTTTCTCAACCAAATCATGATATGGGACTTTGTAACTAAACAGAAGCAATGACTGACTTGGTGTAACGACCCCTTCTTCACGACTACAAGTGAAGCATAAGTGCAATTTTTTTTTTATTTCGGAGGCAAGATGGTGATGACAACAACAGTTAACCTCACAACTAACAACGAACACAAGCACACAGTCTAGGAAATAGGCTACTATGACTCCATGCACTGGCACAAGAGCAATTGGGCGAAACACGCGTAGACAAAAAGGAGAAAATGACTACTCGCCCGATGCAACAAGACACACCTATAAGCTTAAGGGACAACATCCCCTCTCGACACAAAGGCCTTGATGAACAATACTAGAACCTCAAGATGTGTGAACCCAACGCATGAAGGTGTCACAATCCATGCACCAAAATGACTACAATGATCAATGCCCACACTGGGTAACATAGACTCTGGCCAAGTTGTTGTTTTCCTTTGTCAAATAGGGCGTGCCATGATCCCCTCATCTAGAATCATTTTGTTCCCCGATGATAGGCGCCTCAATAACCTCGACGCAACAATCCTAACAGGACCAAGGGTTCAAGAAAATTTCGCACACTAGGAGCCCAATACCGAAGGAAACCATGCCCATACCCCATCAACAGGTTGATGGAACACTAGTGGACGAAAACAAGGGAAGACACAATCCCAACATGACTTCATCAATAACCCAACCCTTATATCAAGTCTAAACTGGTCAATATTTACCATCTAAAGAAGCGTTAATTACAGATCTAAATTAATAGTCTAAATCTAGCTAGTCAGTGATTTACAACCTATCTTAACATGAAATACAACTTTAAAATTAGAGAGTCCAAATTTCCGAATTAAAAATAACTGTATATCGAATTAACTTGATCTCATATCCAAATTGGCAAGTCTAGATGACTACTAGTCAATAATGTGCAAGGCTAAATAAACCTCATGTGCAATCTAATTCGCAAGTCTAAATGTCAATTTAGTCAACAATCACATTTCAAATTATCATTAATATAATCTAACTTAGCAATTAACAATTGAATATCACATTAATGACAAGACAAGTTGTACATTACAAGCTATGAATGCCAAATAATTCAATTAGATTTACTGCCATATGCATTCAATGAGATTTCATGCCCAATTCCTCTAGAGTGATTAATTGCTATATGCCTGATCAAATTTAATGTCATTCAGATCCATTCAATGCACTTACAGTTATTGTTAGACTATATCCTAGAACCATAATTATCATTTCTAGTTATATTAGAGGAAAGTTGTCCACAACCATAATGACAATTATTATTGTTGTCAACAAAAAGAAAGGAAAACTTGGGGGTAAGGACTCCAAAGAAAAAAGTTAGTTTCTAAAAATTATTGTCATTTCAAGGTTAAAAGATGCAGTCAACATTTAAGGCAAACTCGTGGTCATTCAACAACGAAATGCAGTCAACATTCAAAGTCAAATTCATGGTCATTCCAATGGAAAAACGCAGCCACATTTAAAGTCAAATTCATGGCCATTCCAACAGCAAAATGAAGTCACATTTAAAGTCAAATTCGTGATCATTCCAGCAACAAAACAAAGTCACATTTAAAGGGCAAATTCGTGGTCATTCTAACAGCAAAACATAGTCATATTAAATTCAAATACATCGTTATTCCGGCAGCAAACACAGTTACATTTAAAGTAAAAATTCATGGTCATTTCGGCAGAAAAACGCAATCACATTTAAAGGGAAAATCGTGGTCATTCCAGTAGCAAAACACAGTCACATTTAAAGGGAAAATTCATGGTCATTCCAGCAGCAAAACATAGTCACATTAAATTCAAATTCATGGTCATTCTGGCAGAAAACACAGTCACATTTAAAGTGAAATTCATGGTCGTTCCAACAACAAAACGCAGTCACATTTAAAGTCAAATTCGTGGCCATTCCAACAACAAAATGAAGTCTCATTTAAAGGGAAAATTCGTGGTCATTCCGGCAGCAAAACAAGTCATATTTAAAGCGAAAATCATAGTCATTCTAGCAGAAAAACACACTCACATTTAAAGGGAAAATTTTTGGTCATTCCAACAACAAAATGTAGTCACATTAAAGTCAAATTCGTGGTCATTCCAGAAGCAAACAGAGTCACATTTAATGGGAAAAACGTGGTCATCCCATGAAATAAATGAATAAAATTGATTATTGGTAAGAGGTAATGAGTAGAAAGACCATTCAATAAAAAGAAGATGCTCTGGCTCGATTCCAAATCATAGAAAAATAAAAACGTAAGCTATCTATAGCTCAAAGATGCACCGACTGTACATATTATATCATTTCTGAATGGTAAAAATTTCATCTGAGAAATAAATTCCTTTTAGATAGTCAAATCATTGTGGATGTTAGAATAGTTTTTCGGATAACAGTCAATAAAGTGTAATCACAGTCCATAAACCAAACAAGCACCGAGATTAGTGTAATAAGTTAATAACGCAGACGCATAAAAATAAAACACAACAACAGTAAGAGAAATGCAAAGATCCAATGGGAAAGGTCATTGAAATGATCAAAGAGATTCTATCAGCCAAAGCGCAAAGAAAATCGAAGGTTAAGCCCTTAAGGCATGGAGAACAAAAACAAGCGTAGAGATAAACACCAAGGACGCAAGAAATCTGTATGCATAGGTACTTTTGCTAGAAAGCGCAAGACAAACAATCATCCAAGGACAAACAAACGAAGTAGACGGCTGACAGGAACATCCTTCGCTCATCATCAACGCACAACAAAGCAGTGTGTTGAGATCCATAGGTCTATTAACACCGAAGCGACGATCGTAGATCAGGCTCCTGGCCCACTACTCAGGCGTGGACTGATGAGATAGGGATGAAGGAAAAAATAAACCGAAATCATTACAATCAATCAGCCATAGGAAGGTTAAGACATGTAGGGATCGAAGGCCATGGGAGAAAAACATCGAGTTGAAGGCTATGGGAGAATTTCAGTTATCAACTAGAATGCTAAGACACTAATTTTCTTTACCCAATTAAACATACAGAAGTAAAAGCATAATTCATAATAACAATCTACCATGCAGAAATAAAGGAAGCGTATCGTATCCCAAGTAGCACACTCTGAGTTGTTGTCCTGCATTCTCAGTGCAACTCTCTCTTGTTGACCGATGAGACTTCACCGGTACCTCTCAGCCAATGCTAGGGGTACTCTTCTTCTCCCTTATCCCCCCGAGCCAGAAAGGGGCCACACACACTATCCAGAGAATCAACTAGCTCCCATCTCTCCTTGCAAGGCTGAGCTACCACTCCTCACTGAGCTGGGTATCCCAACTCCCACAAGCTAAGTCAGTCAAGTATAAATTTCTACAATGTAACGTTAGACAAAATAGAAGAGCCCCATCATCATTATCTTCCCTCCATTATATAGAGTTTCAAAGTCCCTTACTTTCCTAAAATCCCATTTTAATGTTTAATAATTTAATTAAAAAAAAATCATCCCCATAAATGTGTCACCCATCCCCTTCATTCCTCCATAAACTAATTTCATTAATTAATTAATTACTCCTAATTCCCTCACCCACCTAAAGTCATTTCTAGAATCGCTCCTAGGTGTCCCCATATTCCCTTGCAAGTTTTAATGACTTTACTCCTTATTAATTTATTAGTTGAGTTCAATTTAGAAGCTTCTTTAATGCTAGATACCTTACTAAGTTAGACTCTCTGCGTTTTCCTTGTGTTTCCCCTTTCCTTTTATGTTTCCCGCTTTTTCCTAGTTTCATAATTATTTTAGATTTCCCTCTTTCCCTTTTCATTTAAAACTCAATTGGAAGGTGTAGAAACTTACCCTTTTTCCCTTTTTCTTTTTAAGGAATAAATTTTTAATTAACATTATATAGTAAAACAATTATTTCCCCTTTTTAAATTTTATCCCAAAATATTTTTATAAATCAATTTAATTGCTTACCCCCTTCTTGTCACAAGATTAATGAAGATTATATATATATCAATATATATATATCTATTAATAAATAGATAAAAATTTATCACAAGTATAATTAAGATCTAGACTTTATTTTCCTAGGGTGGGCGACATTTTATTAGGGGAAAAGTTTTAATCTTCCTTAACACATTATTCGTCCTAAAACCATCTAGGTTTATCAAATTATTAAATAACAATGCGATGTGCCCTTCAGGATGCACTAGGTGCTCCAAGGGTGCCACTTGCCTCTTTCTATTTCTTTTGCACGACGTACCCTTCAGGATGCACTACGTGATCCAAGGGTGCCACTCACCTTTTTCCATTTTTCTTGCACGACATTCCCTTCAGGATGCACCACGTTCTCTGAGGGTGCCACTCGCCTCTTGAACTCTTGAATGACTTGGTAGACATAAAAAACCTCTGGATTCAATACTCCACCACGTGATCTTGTGGGAGACTAAGGGCCTCTAAGGAATAAGTCCCCTACCTTATTGTGCGCCCCTTAGAATCATCGTGAGCGACTATTGCATTTCGCCCTCACGACATCGTGGGTCTTCTCGAACTAGGTAGTCATTAACCTATAGTTCGAGCCACAACGGGAGTGCTAGTAGGTTGTGGCAGGGCTGGTGTTGACACCTCTCCCTCAACGTCTCTGGTAGTCGTGCATGACCCCTCCACTCCACATGTGAGTCTGGCCGACAAGCTATCGTCAGCCTGCATCATCAATGAATCATGTCAGAATATATTCATAATCATATCATCTAATTAGATACACTAATATCACATATAAAACAATCAAACCCCAATAGTTCACTCGCCGCCATGATCCGGAGTCCAAGGGGTTCCATCGATGCCTCTACATCCTTGAGATCCGACGTCCTACACACTCAGTAAAATCTAGTGAATAACACCTGTCTATGTCAATGCAACAAAACATGTCATCAATTCATAATGCCTCATAATCATAAATCAAATGCCCAAAAGTATATTAATCTGAATCACTTGCGAGAAAGTGTCCTCAAAGAATAAGTTTGTTGAGTGCGCGCAACAACGGGATGTTACATATAACCCCTCTTGGTCTAAACTTCATCCCAAAACACATATTTCATTAAATTTGGAAATATTCAGTGGATCCAGAATTTTAGAACCTTATCTAGATTGAGTTTTTTCAAAAAAGGAATTAGAAAATCATTTAATCTTTTACTTTGAATGTATATATTCACCATTTTTTTGTTATAAGGGTATCATTATAAACTCTCATGTATCATTATAATGTATTCCCATTATTGTTATTTATATTTTTCTATTGAAAGTTAAATGGATCTAGATCACAATAGTGGATCTTGATTTAGCTACATCTTAACTTGTGTGTTAAGTATAATAATGGATCTAATTAAAAAACAATAGATCTAGAATTTCAAACTAAATTAGCAAGATTGTTTTTTTTTCAAATTATGGAATTAAAAAACTGCTTGGTTCACTGCTTTTTGTATATATTCACCATTGTTTTGATAAATTTATCATGATAAACTATATAAAATCAAATTTACATAAACTTGCAGAAGCAAATCTAATTCTTAGACTTGGATTCCTTACATTATTTCTATTACTATTATTTATAACTTGTATTAAAAGCTAAGTTGTTTAGTATTATTTAATGACATTAATAATATTCTCTCTTACTATTATTAACCAATTTAATTATAATTTAATATACTAACTAATGTTGAGTTAGTATACTAGTAGAAGGTTGGCACAATTTTTAAGTGACCTATATAAAAGCTATTTGATTCCATAATACCAATGTGTTTCTTACTATTATGACAATTTTAATTCTAGACATAGTAAATAATATTGTCTATATTGAGTACAATATTTTATTACATTAGTAGGTTGACAATATTTTATAGTCGACAAAAGAAAATATTATATGTGAGTTACTACGTATTAAGTTTATTGTTTTAACAATCAAAATCAATTATAAAGTAGAATAACAACATAATTTATTTTTATTATTATTACTTATATTTTCTATTAAAAGCTAAGTTGATAAAGGATT
>JASDQU010358866.1:0-11516 GCA_032191745.1 Picea mariana | reverse complement strand
CTTCTGTATTGACTTCTGGTTATCTGGAAGGATCACTTCTGATATGTCCTTCAGGTCTTCTGATGATGGAGCTTCTGAAATTGACTTCATTGTAGCGTCCTGTAATGTGAATTTCTTCTTCTTATAAGAAAATGTTAAAAACTTTCTCCTTGTATTGAAAATAAAAGTACCTAATGTATCTACCCAAGTTGACCCTAGAATTATATCAACACTGTCTTGATAGATTGATAAGACATTGAATTTAACTGTGAATTTGTAATCGCCCATAGATAGTTGTAGGTTCTTAATGTCATATTTCTCATCGGAAAGACACATGTCATTTTCAATTAAATTTGTCTCTAAAGCCGTTAATTGGTTTGCCAGATCAACGTTAATGTGATTTTTCCTAGCGGTCGGACAAATAGCGATGTTGATATTCTTTCCTTGAATAATCCTGTTAACTTTTAATAAGGGATCCACATATTTTTTGTAAGTAGGAAGGAATCTTCCTCCTTCCATTTTTGAATTGTCTTTTTTTATAACTTAAATTGGACTATATATATATATATATATATATATATATATATATATATATATTGAGATATACATTGAAATGATATATATTCCTTATGTACTTTATTAAATAATCCTCATAATACTCCTTTATATCTCTTAATACTCGTTGACTTCCTTTATTTATCTTTTAACTTGAACTTAATTAATATAACTTCTCACAAATATAACTCTCCACAATATTGTTTTTCGTTGACTTCCTTAACTTTTGATTTCTATCCCAACTAATATAGCGCTGATGTAATTCCTTCTAAATTAAACCCTTTTGATATAATATAATAATATATGACCTTTTTGATATAATTCCCTTTTGTATATATAGTGAAATAATTTTTTTTTTATAATATCCTCTTATATAGGTTAATATAACTCATATATAACTTATGATTTTTCCAAATAACTTGTTAAAACTTCTTGATTTAACCCTTTGATATAATTTAAAGAAATCGATGATGAGATGTGACGGTACAGACAGACACCTGAAATTTTGGTGTATGGTCAGATACTATTATAAGAATAACTCGCATAGTCGGCCTATCACACAGCTGCAAGGTACGACGGATCATACGGTGACAAGCGACAAACAGTACGACCACAGTGGCAGCGGATGGTACGGCTTCTAATGTTAAGTAATGCTATGATGGTTGTACGAGATGTATACGGACGAGTATAGCACCAACAATACAACTTTGGATTAATTTCTCAATTGAAAATTAGATACAACAATGCTAATTTTCCATACGGGCTGCACTTATCTTTAAAATTCATTGTACGGGCAATTAATTTTCCACTTAATTCATTGTACGTTCCTCCAATTATATCACATAATGGACTGTACGGACCAATTTAGCAATCATATGCCTGTACGATTGACCAAATTATGGTTGTACGGAATTGGTGATTGTATAAGATGGTTTGCTGCTCGCGGTAAGTACGAACAATTTGAATATATTGTACGGATTACAACAACTGTACGACAAGGTTTCCGGCGTCTTTGGCTGCTGTAATTTTTTTTTCTGCAGATAACTTATTTCATACGACCAACCTTCTAATTTGTGGCTATATGGATGTAATTTGTGGTTTTATGGGTCGGTTCTTCTATAACTTTTTTTTTTGGTTATTACTCTTCTAATTTTTGATATCTTATTTCTTTTATTTGTAGTGGTATACTCTATTCTTCAACAATATAATCTTCTGAGTTTGCAGTAGGATTCAACCGGATTTCTAAACTTTAAAATTTGCAGCGGAAATCCTTTTTTTTTCTTCAATTGAATCTGAATATCAAATGGCCAAGGTCGGTTGTGGTCAAAGACCCAAAATTCCACGAACTCTACAAAACAATTTAGTGGCCAAGGGCCTATTGTGGTGAATGACCTGGAATCAAAGAAACTTTGATTGATAATGTGTGGCCAATGGCCTGGATCAACAACGAGGCTCTGATACCAAATGAGACGAACAAAGTTTGCTCACACAAGAGTTATCCAAAATACTTGGAATATAACAAAGTAATCCATGTAGGACTGTAAATAATATATAAAATATGAATAGATGAGATAAGATATAGATAATAAGATAAGATGATATACAATTGAGAATGAGGGCTCGTTTATATACCCACGCAGGGGTGCCCTTAACCAATAGTCATGTCATTAGAGACATGCCCTTTCATTATTAATAATTATTATTTATTGATTAGTTATTATGTTATGAATATCTATTTATATGTATATTTATGTTCATAAAAGTAAGATTGGGGATGACTTCATGCAGGAAGAGATAAGGTTGGAATCCTATTTAGCGAAGCAAAAGTAAGTAGAAGAACTAGCTCTCTTTGGAAGGACAAGAAAGGAAAATGTTACCACACAATCTAGTACCTTAGTGCAAACTCTTTACAAGGCACCAAGACTAGTGGAACACCGGAATATGTCACCACTATCACCTAGGCAACAATTTCCCTCTCTTTAGTAAAGGAGTAAATCCAACACAAGGGAGGTTTCCCTAGTAGCCTCCAAGAATTCCTAGGCAAGACAATCAAGTCTAAGGCCTCCCAGGTAGCTACTCAATCTACCACCAATAAAATAATATAAACAAGGTGAACATAATGTGGTAAGATAGTGCAATTTCTGGATTTGAAGAGATGAGGATCTAGGTCAATTTAGAAGGTTTTCCAAGTCAATTTTAGGTAGAAGAGAATCCCCAAAGTCTACAAAAGAAGGAAAATCTAAAGGCTGTTGTAAAACTTGAGAGAAAGATATTGAATTATAACATAAATATAAGTTATTACAGCAGAAATAAATTATAAAACTAGCCCTTGAACAAGTAATAAACCAATGAAGAAAGATGGCTAAATAGTGAATTAAACCAGGGTTTTGTTAATCAACAAAATCTGAAATTAAAGATGCATGTAACATCCCTAAAACCCTAGAAGGCTGAAAATACAAATTAGCTATACAGTTTAGGGTTTAAAGATGATATTTAAGTCAATAATATGCATGGAAGTCAAAACGTCCTAGTCTTTATGGCTGAAAATGAATATTTGCTGGTATAAAACCCTAATCGAACCCTAAAACAATGAAAAGAGAGTAAAATTCAAAATTCAATGATTGACTATTGAGAGAATGATTAGTGCCTACTTATGTTTTTGAGCATATGGGGTCAATTAAGGACTCCTTCGAAGAGATGTGAGTGGATCTAGGGTGATATCTAGAGTTGTTCACTACCAACCCTAGAATATCCTCATAGTATTATCAATAAGTCTTCAAAGATAATTCAAGGGAAGGTTCTTCACTAATAACCTTCCAAGAGTTTTAACAAGAAGGGCTTGTTCAAGAAAGATCCAAGAGAATGCACAACCAACACTACTGAAGCAACATTACACGTACATTCATTCATAAACAAAACCACAAGATAACAAGAGACCACTTACTCAAGAAAGCTTTCATACATCAAACCCCTAACAATGAACATCCATGAAGTAGCAAAGCATCCACAAGAACATCTTCTCCAAAAAGATAGTCTAACTAGCCATCCATAGCGATTTGTATGAGAGAGAAAGTAGTAGTAGACAAATAGTAACAAATCTCCACAAGTAGCAATGATTTACAAGTGAGAAGTGCTTCTCTTATTTATGTGAGAGATTTAGCACCCTTCTCATCCAATAGAAGCCCTAAAAACATAAAACAATGCTTTAATCTCTCACAAACCCTAGAGATAAGGCAACAAGACATAAAATATACATGATACATGAATGGATAGGTCACTAAGACCCTCAACAATGCCTCAAAGATGAAGTAAAGTAGCTCAAAAGTCAAATCGTCCGTCATAAATGAGTTCTCAACCTCATGTGTGTCATGAATAAGTGGACGACTCACTCCAACACAGTTTGTAGGGGGGTCAAAAGGTGAAACATTGCCTTGAAGAGGTGCAACGTTCCATCTCCAAGTGCTATATCATCAACAAGAGGTGTGACATCTCATCAAAAGGTGCCATAATGTCATCAAAAGGTCCAGCATCCCCTCAAAAGGTGCAACGTCCCATCAAGAGGTGTCAAATCATCATCAAAGTGCAACGTCCCATCATCAAAAGGGGTCACATCATACCCCATAGGTGCTAGGGTGTCTCGTTAAGGGAGCTATGTCATCAAAGGGCTCAACTTCCTCCCAAAAGTGAGGAACAACCTCTCTCGAGTGGTGGGGATGGCCTCCATGAAGTGTGCTAGTAGCCCCTCATTGTTCTCCAAAGGACCTAGGTGTCAATCGAGTATGTGGCTATGTGCAATCCATCATCCAAGGAGGTGCTCATGTAGTCCAATGCACCATGAAAACTGGAGGCATGTACACAAGTCAAACACAACATATAAAGTGAATCATATTAATGCAAAAGCCACTAGATAGATCACATTAAGTATCCTTTTGAAACTTCACGCTAACTTACAAAGTTATACGATTTGCCAAGTTTAGGTATAGGAGGATCATTATTACCCCCTATTAGGTGTGCTAGTACCTAGGATAAGAAGTATGTCCCAACGAACCCATCAAGTAGCATGTGCAATGGCATATGGTATGGTTTGGGGTTTACTTCATGGGTGGTGGTATAGTCATGAAAGGTTATGTAAGATGGTCATCCTCATGAGCGCCTTTGTATGAGGGAGCACTTAGGCAAATGAGTTACACTTTCCTTGACATTGTGTCTTTCCAAACCCCTATTTGCTTTTTTCTTTATTCAATCAACCTTTTTTGGCTTTTTGATTTACATTTTCTAAGTCTTTTTATTAGGTATGCATTCATTGCATAGGACTAGGGGTGATGGCCTCTTGGCGAGGGGGTAGAGCTCATGCTTCACTTTCTTTCTTGGTTTTTAGACTTTGCTTTTCTTTATTGTTTCTTTGCTTTGCATTTTGAATTATAGCATTTTCTTTTTCTATATCATATTTTTTTATCAAGCTGCACCAACCTCGAGCATTCTAGCTCCTTCTCATGAGGATTATGAGGCATGAACCTTTATAAGTGACATATGACAACCAACCCAAAAGATAGGATAACAGAGGGGGGARTAGATGGAGTGTGTTATGTATGGATTGAGATGTGGACACGTTACCCCTTTTAAGGCCCCCTAGTAGTACAACTTTTCCCAAGAGTGACAATAGTTGACTAGGAGACGATGATGACCACCAAGGTGAAACAAGGAAAAAAGTATAAATTCAAAGCATCATGATTCATAATCCAATTCAACCCATGATCACCATTTTCATGCCCAAAACGTTGACATTATCACTCGATATGAAATATCGGAACAATGTACCTTAGTGTGTAATGCACCATGTCATCTGATGTGAGTGAGTTGAGCATGTAGTGGAAGGCATTTGTGGGCAAATGTACCCTTTCAAATAGAAAGCTTGCAACTTCTTGTCCTTTGATGGTCTTCTTACAAAGTGTTTCCACCTTTATACGCACCTCGAGTTTAGCATGGAAAAACTTTTAATCCACTGGGTGTGTCCTTGGGGGCAAGTCTTGGGTCAAGGTGTTGTCACCTGATCCTCGACTCYTCCGTCTAGGCCAACTCATAGCGAAGCCAAAGGGGCCAGTCCCTACAAAAATAAATCTAAGGCTTGATCTAAACTAAGAACAAGAGGTAGAATCTAGGAGTTTTTGTTACAACAACAATAGCAAGATATGAATGAGATTACAACAACAACATATAATGGAAACTATACCAGCAACATAAATGATATATAAAATATGACTTGCTTATATTTGAAATTAAAACATTCAATATATTTGCATGAAAGATACAACTTACATGAAAAAATGATACAAATACTTGAAGTAGAGATGATAAGCAAAATAGAATGGACCACTGCCAAATGTAATGAAAATGTTGCAAGATGTTGTGTATCACAAGTTGCTGCTGAAAAGTGGAGTCTTGCAAGTGTGTTGCTTATAAATTTTAGAAGTTACTTAATGTTGAACAATTATTAAGTGTTGAACAAGATTATTATGAATGTGCATGTGAAATGTTGCTTGAAAATAAAGCTACTTCAAATGTGGCCTGTTAAGAGGTTATCCCTCAGCTTGGAATTTGCGAAGAACTTGCCGAAGCGCAACGACTTCACCAACAAGCGCAATGAAGGTGTCGGAGGTCCAACACGGCGAGAACATAGATCTCAAAGTTCCCGTCTGACTTCACACACTCCCTTCATGCAGTTTTCAAACAAAGCAATAACAACTTTTTGAGATTGTCCTAATTATACTAATCCACACTGACCATCCCCGGTTCTGATGAGTTCCCTAGATCGAGCTAGGCTCGCAAGGGTTCAGAGCATACACCGAGGAGCTGAGGGAAAATGTTTATTTGCAATAAAATAAAGACTGAAAGTAAATTGCAGAAAAATAAAAAGGTTTTCTAATTAAACTAAGTCCACATTGTCCATCCCCTGTTTGGCGTGAGCCTACTTAGGGGAGTTGAGGGGACGGGTTTATTTGCAAGAAAGTAAAATTCCAGTAAAGTAAAATGTTTGTCTAATTACTAAATCCACACTGTCCAGCCCCTGTTTGGTGTGAGCCTCCTTAGGGGAGTTGAGGGGATTGGTTTATTTGCAAAAATAAAACTAAAAGTAAATTGTTGAAAGGAAAATTAATCTAGCAATTAGTGTTCTACTTTGCAAAAATGAAAAACTAAACTAAGATTACTTTTCTAGTGTTTATGATTGAGGTTCCTTTTAAATTAGCCTTAAGATGTGAAATTGTAGAACTTAAGCAAGAAAGGAAACCATGCAAGATAATCACACCACAACACTGGTCCCCCCCTTAGAAGGAAAAAGAAAGGTGGGGATTGTTTACCCCACTTATTTTATTACTTTCTTATTACAATGCTTTTTCCTTTTTTGGGAGGCTTGTGATCCTTATATCTCTGGATCACAAGGTTTACAAAGTTTCAAAAGGTGTAGTCTTCAAAGGGATGCTTCCACATGTCAAAAATGCTTCGATTTCTTCAAAATTTGGTAGAGTTTCCCCTTGTTTTATTAGCGACCTGCAAAAAACCAGCAAACAAATAGAGATTAAATGCACCAAAAGACACTTTATAAGTGCCTTTGGATAACAAACCTTAAAGCCCAAACTTGCTAGAAAAAATCTAAGTATAAATATGAATTTTTTTTTGACTTTTTGATAATAAAACTATAAGATAAAGAAGGCTCTCTTTAGTGACTTTTGTTTGCTGTCCTAAATCAGCAAGCAAATGACACTAAGTAGCTTGATTTAACAATAAAGCAACCTACTAAACTACTCACTTTTATGCTTTTAAAAAATTGAAGAAAAGGACTTGCAAAAAATGACTTTTTACTTTTATATCTAGCTTTAGATATGAGAAGGAAACTTTGATCTAGATCTAAATGAACATGCATGCATGGGATCTACTTGATAGAGCTTTGGAAATTGAAATCTACTTGCATGCAAATTAGAAAGTAACCAAAAGAAATTTAAAAATTTGTGTGTGAGAGAGAGAGAGAGAGAGAGAGATTGAGCCTGTAAGGTGAAATTTCTTTTATGGGCTATGGAGTCTTTTGGTACTTATGCAGAGAGACTTTGTCTAATTGAAACCTTCAAGGATGTAGAGGATACGCTAGGCAACTACTTCTACTCCTTGGAGGATGGGCAACCTGTAAGCAAAATACTTCACAAAACAGGGGTGCACACTCCCCTTTCCAATCAAATAAAGTGCTTCCTACACATGAGATCTCAATAGCAAGTTAATCCATTCGGAAAAGTATGCAAATCAAATATCTCATAATTTTAAAGAAAGTAAAACCTATCTATCAAAATAGTCTTGATAAATTATACAATCTAGGAAACAATACCTTCATTCAAATGGAAAAGATATGCAAAGTACAATACAAGATTACCTCATATGATAAAAAAAAGACACGAAGTATCCACACACATGAAGCACAACACAAAATTTGACCTCCAAAGTCTCTTTCTTTATTCCACAAATGATAGTACAATACAATATGTTACAAACCCAAGAGGTTTCTCCCCAACTCCAACTAACTCTAAAGAGGAGGGTCGACTTAGTTTTATAGCACTTGGGGTGAGAATTCCAATGTTGAGGGCGCACATCCCAAAGCTCAAGTGACAATTGGATGTGTGGGATCGAGCCACATCTCCCATAAGGTGAGTTAACTCCCCACTAGTGAAGATAGAGAGTGGGAGAGGTTGCCAAGTGGCCAAGGGAAGGTGGAGTTCTCCCCTGGGATCATCAACCCACTCCACAATGCGCCATCTACTCAAGGAGGTGCACACTAGCCTTTTGGATCTCCATCAAGTGGAGATAACTTCCTACTTAACTCACTCTAACTCCCTCTAAACTGTCACTAAGTCACAGTGATGTGAGAGAGAGAGATAGGTAACTAAAAACATGTTGGAAACATGTTTCCACAAAAATTTCAATTGCTGATTTTTGTCTTTTATTTGTCATTTATTTACCTTTTTCGAGAGAAAATCATTTTTTCTTGAGTAAAACTCAATATTTACTCTCGAAAGGGTGGTACTCCGGTAAAATGGGTATTCTGGATGTGAAAACGAGTACCCACAAGGCATATAATGCCTCCTAGTACTATTTTTTTAACTTATTGACCAATTACAATTAAAAAATCCCCTTTTACGGGAAATTTTTATTTGCATAAAACATTAAAAAAAACCTAAGGGGGACTTAGCGCAATTTCCATATGACTCAAAAATAAACGGGAAATTTTTATTTGCATAAAACATTAAAAAGAACCTAAGGGGGACTTAGCGTAATTTCCATATGACTAAAAAATGATGACCTAGCATGGTAATATAAACATTTAGACACTAGACTTGGATTTCCAAGCTAAGGCCTAATCATCAGTACACACTTCAACTTTGGAGGTATTTGAGTGAAAAAACTTAGAAATTATAACTCGCTTAAAATGAATTTCAGGCAAGAAACAATTAACAAGTGAAAAAAAACACTCTAGAGTATGTACTCATGATCAAGTCTTAGGAGGCCAAGCCTTTTACAAAATCATCATGCCAATCTCATCTTATTACAATGCCCTGCAGGGGATGGAAATGAGAAAAAAAGTGGTTAAATTGACCGGTTGGACTTCTGAACTTTGAATTTTGAGCAATTGTTTGCTCAACTGCAAGTCCATCCTAGTGCAACTTGGTGGATAACACAAGGCATCAAAATACACATATTACTAAATATGTCAACTACCATATATAGGTAGTCATTCCCTCTTCTTGTCCTTGGAAAAACCTCAACAAATTCCATGGATATAGTTTTTCATGGCCTTGTAGGGATTAGATGTGGATTGTATAGTCCTTGCTTCCTATTACTAGGCTTGTTGGTACAACATCATACACAACCTTTGATAAACCTAGCTACTTCGTCTTTCATCTCAGGCCAATAAACATACCTCTACAAGTTAGCCATAGTCTTCCCAACACAAAAATGCCAACAACCTTGGAAGTATGAGCCTCTGTTATCGGCTGCATTCTTTCTTCCTCTGGTACACAAGCTTCCCCATGTGGTAGAGTAATCCATCTCAATGATGGTAATCAACGTCCGTTTGTTCCTGTTGATCCACCAGTTGCTAATACACCCCATTGACCCAGTAGTGGTTGATACACCCCCTTGAAGTCCTCGTATGTTGCATACTCCTCTCTGTATGCTTCATGCATGTATCGTTCCATTTGCATAATGTCTCCTAGGGTTTTGATTTTTGGTGCTGGTGGTCTTGATAACAAATGATCAACTTGTTGGCAGTGCCCTTCTTAATCACTAGATGAAATTGTTGCAGAAATCCCATCCATTTAAGGTGTCTTGCTTACTCCGAGTCTTCAAATATTGCAGAGGCTGGTGATTAGTATGGATAATGGTCCACTTACCCAATAAATAGTTTTTCCACTTAAGGTGTCTTATTTACTTCGAGTCTGCAAATATTGTAGAGGTTGGTGATTAGTATGGATAATGGTCCCCTTACCCAATAAATAGTTTTTCCACTTCTTTACTGCCTACACCAAGGAATAGAGTTCCTGGTCATATGTAGGGTAGTTCAACACTGCTCCATAAAATAGCTCCAAATGATAGCAAAACGGTCTCCCCCCTTGCATTAAATTGCGCCCATAACATACCCATTGGCATCGATTTTCACTTCAAGTAACTTATGCAAGTTAGGTATTGCTAGGATTGGGTTTGACTAATCTTCTACATCAATACTACAAATGATTTTTTCCGATTCTTACCTCACTGGAAACTCTTACCATTGGCTATTATATCGTGAAGTGTTGTTTCCATAGCTGAAATGATGTTATGAACTTTCTTAAATATTGGACAGATCCCATAAAATTCCTAACTTCTATGACATTAGCAAGAATGGGCCATTTAAGGATGGCCTTTATCTTTGCAGGATCAATCCTCAATTCCCCTTTACCATTCACATGCCCCAAGACACGAGGCACTGCCTAGCAAAATCTCACTTCTTTATATTTTCTAATAGTTGATGCTTCCTTAGTGTCTCTAACACGGTAACACCTACTTCAAATGTACAACATGTTCCTCATAGGTACAACTAAATATCAAAATGTTGTCTAGATATACTATGACAAATGAATCTATAAATAGGGTCAATTCATCATTCATTAAACACAGAAAAGTAGTTGGAAAATTACTCAAATTGAAAGGCATTACTAATTATTTGTATAGACCCTGCTTCATCTTGAAAGTGGTCTTCTAGGTGTATTCTTCCTTGATTTGGACTTGATGATATCCATATTTCAAATCCATCTTGGTGAAGGACCTTGCATGCTGTAGCTAATTTAACAAGTCATTGATACAGGGAAAAAGGTACCGATTCTTGAGAGTAATCTTGTTTAGATCTCTATAGTCAATGCACATTTCTCCAAGTCATGTCCCTCTTGGGGATTAAAATGATAAGGGAATTGCATGGTGAGGTACTTGGTCTTTTGGATCCTTGCTCCAACAACTCCTACAATTGCTTCTTCACTTCATCTTATTCTAGTATGGATTATCTGTACAATCCTATATTTTGGTAAAGGAGAATCTCGTAGTAATTGTATCTTGTGCTCCACTTCACTCTTTGGTGGTGTTGACCGCCTGTTTAGCACAGAGGTCAACTTCATTTCACGAAGATTATTCTATGTCAGAGACAGAGATGGTTCTACTGGGTGTTTTTAAACACCAACACTTAAAATTTTGTAAACGGGATGTCCGCACCCCTGCGAGGGTATATAATGTAATAATGTCTGCATGGATCATAGTTAGGTCAGGTACCTTGGATTGTGACATCAGGGGAGTTCCTTTCATCGAGGGTTTTTTCATCTCAGGGGGTTAATGTGGCCTAACTAGTCAGGTTAATCTCCATTGAGTTTTTCCCTCCAGGCTTCCTCCAAAGTGGTGGAAGGCGCTCTGATGATCTC
>JASDQU010358862.1:1845-11861 GCA_032191745.1 Picea mariana | reverse complement strand
CGAAGTAAAGCAATGCATATAGATTCTTAAGCAATACAGAAATTAATCAATGGCTCATACACAGAGTACACAGAGATTTTATACCGGAAACCCTCAACTGGGAAAACCTTTCTTATTTTCATTATATCGAATTTCACCATTCGCCATACAATATATACAATGTTTTTAGGTATTCCGTAGATACCAAAACCCTAATCCCTTAATCCGGGATTAATTTACAAATCCGCTAAAAATAGCAAAATCCGCTAAAAATAACAAAAACCGCAGTTGTCGTATCTAACGCACCCACACACACACACACATGCAAAGAATATAACACATACCCAACAAAGATGTGTGTGCATTGAACAATGAAAAGGTGTGATGTCAAAGAGAGATAGGATTCATGGAAAGAGACTATCCATAAAGTCGATTGTTGGTGGACTACAAAAATGGATATCAAAACTAAGTGGACAAATCAACAAGAAAATAAATATAGCAAGGAAGCTCTGAATGTAGAGAGAGCTAGCAAGGCGTTGAAGAAAATTTAGTGTATTATGAAACAAAGAGCATGTCATAGGCTTGTGAGACCAAGAGAGGATGACTGCAAGCATTGATATCCATATGTGAGATGTACCCCATGGAATCGTCTCGGTGGATATATTGTGAGAAAAAGTGACCCATGCACTACTTTGATAACTAATTTGTGGAATATTTGAAAAGGAGTGTCCAAATTATCCCAGAAAGAGAACGTATTAGGGAAGCCTGCCTTGGGCACAAGATATAAAGAGATAAAAAATTGTTACTATGTGTGCTATTGCATCTCATGAAACCTGTGAATGTAGTCTCAATCTCTTGAGGTCAACACTAAAATGGCACTAAAATGTATAGGTCTAGGCTATGCAAAGTAGTTGTACAGGGAGTGCTATCCCATGGATGTTACCAATGTCCTATGAATCCAAACGCTAAAGGAGTGGTATGAATGATCAAAACATGATATATATGTGGCATTTGTTTTGTGCACTATTGTGTTTTTGTTGCAATCAACCTCTGGATAAATGAGAGGGCTGCAATGATGAACTAACATAGAGCCACGTTAATGCTACCTAGAAGAGGAGCTTGGATGGGAGAGTGTCCCAAAGAGTGAATCTTAGCTAGCTGGTGTGTTGAATCATTGGTTTGTGTTGTAGAATATATTGAGAAATTTGGGTGAAAGGAGGAGGGGAGGTAGGGTTTGGTTGTAATAAAAATAAATGGATGGTAGTAATGGTTGTGAGGAAAAACATAGGAGGGGAGTGAATGAGGGAAAACAAAGTGTCTTAGTTAGGGTAAGTACGAGGGTAAAAGGAACATTCAACTGGTCAGAGGAGTTTGTTTGTCTAAATAAGGAGGGCGTACTGCTAGAGATAAGAATTTGTGTAAGCTGAGTTATTGGGTGGTAGCAGTATGACCAAGAGGCTTGCCAAAAGAGGTGAGTTTGTAAGTCTTACCATCCTTGCAAAGTTGGTAGGTACTTCAATGGGCATTATAAAAGGTATTACACTAGTGCTCATAAGGGAGACCAGGGAGTAAATTGTAGTGGTGAAGTGGAAAAAACATTACATTCAAAAGTATCATGAAAATGACCAAGGGAAAGGTGATTGCACGAGTTTTATTATTGAGGAGGTGAGGGTCCTCTTGTTGCACCCAACCAAGATGGTATAGCAATGGGTGGGAAGTAGTGGACAACTTAAGGAGTATAATGAGGGATTTAAAGATGAGTTTTTTCACTATCATTATCGAGGATGTTGGTGGCCAGTTGGTTTTTCACCTGACAATTGTGAGTGAAGAGAGTATTTGTTGAGTGTTATGAAGGTGTCTGCGTCATTAAAAGGAGGGATGTGTCTGCACTCTAAGGATGGAAAATGGGACAATTTTTGGTTGAATGGAAGGGGTTGAATTTGGAGGGGAGTCATCATGCTAGAATGAAGTTTATTTTGCATATAATGCTTTGGTCGAGGCTTAGAAATTTAGGAATCTATATTCCAAGGTGTCAAGAGTATATGTCTTGTGATAGGTGCACTAGCGAGGGTGAGGGGAGGATGTTCCTTATCTAGGGATAGGTGTAGAAGTGGGAAAATTAGGGAAAGGTGAAGTGGGAGGTAGATGGAAATGCACATAGAGGAATGATGGGCATATGGGTTGGGTAGGGTTAGGGTTGGGTTGCTTGGGGAAAATAGAAAATGGGCGTGTGCATTTATCAAATTTTTGTTAAATAGTGAGGGAACATATAAAAGTTTGATCTAGGGTGTGGATTTTAAAGAGAGTTACTTCATTATGGAATAAAATGAGTAAACCGAAATTGAATTAATGACTTGTACCTATTAAACATCCTTGATTTGTAGATATAAATGGAGTTTGGTGAAGACCTCTATGTATTGTTGAGCAATGTAGCTTGGGGATTAACATAGCCACAACCAACGAGATAGAAGATTGGAGAGATACCTCAGAGGATAAAAACACTAGTGGAGAGATTGTGATCCAGGTGGATCTGAGAATGCTAAATATTTGACAATCTCAAATGTTGATGAAAATGACTCCATTGTGTAGAGCTCGATGATATCTTTCCAATGCAACTTGAACAAACTCAAACAAACACCATATGAGGAAGATATGGCCTTCTGAAGTTTTGTCCAAATAGGGAAAATGATGACAGGGTTGCCACGTGGCATCATTGGAAGGATGACACATGGTAGTACAGATGGACATGTGGAAGTATGAATGCTAATGTGGCACTATACAGATGTGACACATGGACTGTACAGATTTTGATGTGGCATTGTACAAATGCTGACATGGTATTACGGTGGATGATGGGGCAATGTACAGATGATGATGTGGCATTGTACGAACAACCGACATGGAAGTATGACAAGTTGACGTGGAAGTACAGGTGGCAGTATGGTAGGTTGATGTGGCAGTACAAGTGGCAGTACAATAGGTTGATGTGGCAGTACAGGTGGCAGTATGGTAGGTTGATGTGGTAGTACAGGTGACATTATGGTAGGTTGATGTGGTAGGATGATTGGGCATACAACAACTGACATAGTAGATAAACATGGCACTGAATGAATGTTGACATGGCAGGTGACTGTGCAACATGTGAACTAGTAGAAAAGTGACACGTGGACCATTGAAATGATGCCACGTGGCACTTTATATTTTCCCAATATGGCCTATGTTAAAAAAATTGTTATGTAACGACCAAAGGGAATCAAACCCGTAACCTCCAGAGTAACAAACCAATGATCTAACCACTAGACCAAATGACGAGACTTAACCATATTTCAGAACCATGTTATTTAAAGTGTTTGTTGGTAACAATATGCCAAAAAGGGACAAGGTCCACGGGTTTGACCCTGTGACCTTTGCCAACAAACCCAACGTGCCCGACCATTGTGCCAATGATACAACTTGTAATGGAAAACATAATAGATTATATTTATTTTTCAGTTATTCAGATGGTTAAAACTCCCGAGGGGCGCAGGATTCGACCCCTCGACATCCACTATAAAACACCACACTTTTCCATTACGCCACATCATGACTATGTTGCAAGAACTCAGAGCGAGTTCATTTTGTCATGTTGTATTTCGCCATGCAACACAAGGGATTCTTGTGGCCAGAACTACGAGCCGAGTTCTTTTATGCTATATCTTTTTGATGAAGCTTTTTGAGGAGATTTTTGAGAGGTTTTTGGAGAGCCTTGAGAGACTTTTGTTGAGAGTCTTTGTAATCTCATTGAGAGAAAGTGAGCAAGGTGCTTTCTTACAAATGTGGTCTTTTTGTATGTTGTAATTTAGTTCCATTGGGAATCTATGAGAGTCATAGGGTGTTTATAGTCAAAAGTATCAGTTTTCCGAGGTGGAGCTGATGGTGATAGTTACACCTGAGGTTGTGTAACACATCAACAAGTCAGTCCTAGGATGGGTCAATCTGTAATGTAATGCCATTGAGCATCTATGGAAATATAGAGTGTTTACAGTCAAAAGTAAAAATTTTCTGAGGCATAGCTGACAGTGACATCCACATTTGAGTTTTTTGTAGCAGATTAGAAGGTCCTTATTAAGAGAGAGCCTTGTAAGTCCCAGTATGAAATAATGTGCCACATGTTGTGAGATATTTTTGAGAAGGAGGATAACCACTTTATGTGATAACCTTATGCTTTGAAGACTAGTCCCAGGTTGGGAGAATGTAGTCTTTGCAAATAAGAGTTAATGAAGTGGTTTGTGGATTAAGTGAGCCTAGAGACGTAGCCAAATGATTTGGTGAACTAGGTTAACAATTTGTGTAATGTTCCATTTGACTTGTTGATTTTCTTACTTCACTTATTTCAACATTTTAATTCCACGAGTTAATTGTGCAAATTAATGAAGTTTGGTTAAGTAAATGGATTTACATGATAATTGAAAATAGCTAGTAACGATCATAATTCCCAGATTAGGTTGGATATTAATGTATGCTTAAGATTTAATTTGAAATCTAAGTATTTTCAAATCAAGTGGTATCAGACTAGATTTGATAGGTATTTGCGAGTGAATCCAAGCAAGGTGAAGGCATGCTTGAAGACTTCCAGTTTGAAAGTGCAGATCTTGGTTGTAAAAGGACAACCATGGGAAAATCATCGAAGAGAGAATGGATTCAAGAGCTTGAAGAGATCAACTAGAGTATTCAGGTAGAGAATGTTGAGTTGAAAAGGTTTTTGCACATATCAAAAGATGAGAAGCACAATTTGCAACTTCGGTTACAAGCCAAGGATGAGCTTTTGGCAAAGTTTCAGAGTGATGAAGAATTGAAGAAATTGTCTTTTACACTTGATTAAAAAACCATCACTGAGGTATGCAGTGGAAGTAATTCTTCAAGTTCACATTCTTCCCATCAAGTTGATTCTTTTGGTGCATTTGAAAAGCATACAAGAGGCATAGGATTTAAGCTACTAACCAAGATGGGATATAAAGGAAAAGGCCTTGGAGTTAATGACGAAGGTATAATTAATCCCATAGAAGTGGTAGAACGAAATCGTTATGCATGATTGGGTTATGGTAAAGAGGAAGTTGGAGAATGCTTGAAAACAACAGAGCCAAGAAATTCTTCAAGAGATGAATCTAAGTCAGTGCAGAAAAATGCTTTCAAATTGATGGCGCATCACACCATGATAATGAAAGTGATTAGAAGTCCTCTCCAAAGAGAGATGAAAATTTCTAAGGATGAGCTAAGTCTAGTTATCCTCATGAAGTCTATACTAAATACAACCATGAAAGGAAGTTGATCATTTCCACCAAAAAGGAGGCAAGACATGAAGAATACCTTCCAAGTCCACATGACAAGAAGGGATTGTTGTCCAAGAGCATGGGCAAGAATTATTGCACTCATTGCAATATGAGTGGACACCAAATGGAGAAGTGTTGGAAAATTCATCCACAACTTCTTCCGAAGCAGTTCAAGGAAGTTGTGAAGTCACCTACAAAGAGATAGGTAGCAAAGGAAAGCCTATGATTGGATTTAGTGGGTTCTTGGATACAAAGTCAGTGTTAGTATCAGAGAAAGACAATTGTGAGGATTCTTTCAATAATGTTAGAAGAAGAAGCCCATGAATAATCCCACCTATCCAGGGAACATTCCATTAAGGGTAAGAAGCCTAAAGTGGAACATTCATGGTTATCATTTTTGAATAGCCAAGTTTAGCATGCATATGTAGCACCTCCAAATCATTTTTCTATTGTTTTAAAAACAAATATAAATATTATTCTTTGTATGAAGTATGGAGGTAGAGTACTTATTAAAATAGTGAAATAAGTAGAAATGGTTTTTATTTAATTCCATGTCCATGTAATATGTATATCTTAATGCCTTCTTAGAAGCAAGTCAAACAACACAGCTGCTTTTGGAAACATGTTTGGATTTTTCTTTGAGGGAAGCGAGTAAACAAGATGAACAAGACGTTCATTCAGAGACTCCAATAGATACATCAGGTACTACAAGGACAGTTAAAGGAGGGCCAATCCAAGATTATCAAGGCATGACAAGCACTAGAATGATCAGTTCCAAGATGGAGATCAAATTTAAGTGCATATCAACAAAGTGGATAGAGACTAGAAAGGTGAAGAAGTTGATCCTTACTTAGTTGTTGAGTAATCCATACTTTTGGAGGTCCAAAATTTCTTCCAGTGGGGAGGTGTGATCCAAGTGGATATGATAAATCTAAAACATTGCCATTCTTAAATGTTTATGAAAATGACTCCATTGCGTAGAGCTCAATGAGAGCTTTCCAACACAACTTGAACGGACTCAAATGAACGTCGTATGAGGAAGATATTACCTTCTAAAGTTTTGGCCAAATAGGGAAAATGATGACAGGGCTGCCACGTGGCATCACTAGAAGGATGACACATGGTAGCATGGATGGAAACGTGGTATCATAGATGTTGATGTGGCACTGTACGGATGTGACACATGGACTGTACAAATGCTATCATGGAACTGTACGAATGATGACGTGGTAGTACGGTGGCTGATGTGGCAATGTACGAATGATGACGTGGCACTTTATGGACAACCGATGTGGAAGTACGACATGTTGACATGGAAATATGACAGGCTGATGTGGTAGGTTGACTGGGTGTATGACAAATGACGTAGCAGGTCGACGTGGCACTGAATGGATGCTGACGTGGTAGGTGACTATGCAACAGGTGGACCAGTCGAAAAGTGACATGTGGACCATTGAAATGGTTCCATGTGGCACTCTAGATTTGCCCAATATGGCATATGTTAAAAACAATTGTTATGTAACGACTGAAGGGAATGAAAGCCGTAACCTCCGAAGTAAAAAACCAATGGTCTAACCACTAGACCAAACAACGAGACTTAACTGTATTTCATAATCATGCTATTTAAATTTTTTGTTGGTAACAATATGCCAACAGGGGGGGAGGTCTGCGGGTTTGACCCCGATACCTCTACCAACAAACCCAACATGCTCGACAATTGCGCCAATGATATAACTTGTAACGACAAACAAAATAGATTGTATTTTATTTGCATTTATTCAGATGGTTAAAACTCCCAAGGGGCGCATGATTTGAGCCCTCAACCTCCACTATGAAAGCACCACACTTTTCCATTGCGCCACATCATGGAATTGTTGCAAGAACTCATAGCAAGTTCATTTTGTCATGTTGTATTTCACCATGAAACACAAGGGAGTCTTATGGCTAGAACTATGAGCCAAATTATTTTATGCTATAGCTTTTTTATGAAGCTTTTTGAGGAGTTTTTTGAGAGGAGTTCATGGAGAGCATTGAGAGAATTTTGTAGAGAGTCTTTGTAATCTCGTTGAGAGAAAGTGAGCAAGGCGCTTACTTACGAATGAGATCTTTTTGTATGTTGTAATTCAGTGCCATTGGGAATCTATGGGAGTCATAGGGTATTTATAGTCAAAAGTCTAAATTTTCCAATGTAGAGTTGAAGGTGACAGTTACACCTAAGGTTGTGCAACAGATCACAAAGTCAATCCCAGGATGGGTCAATCTGTAATGTAGTGCCATTGATCATCTATGGAACTATAAAGTGTTTATAATCAAAAGTTTCAGTTTTTCGAGGTGGAGCTGATAGTGACATCCACATTTGAGTTTTCTATAGCAGATTAGAAGGTCCTTATTGAGAGAGAGCCTTGTAAGTCCCTGGATGGGATAACGAGCCACATGTTGAGAGACCTCTTTGAGAAGAAGGATAGTCACTTTATGTGAGAGGCTTATGCTTTGAACACCAGTCCCAGGTTGGGAGAATGTAGTCTTTGCAAAGAAGAATTAATGAAGTGGTTCGTGGATTAAGCGAGCCCGAAGACGTAGCCAAAATATTTGGTGAACTTTGTTAACAATTTGTGTAATGTTCCATTTGACTTGTTGTTGTTCTTACTTCACTTCATTTCAAAATTTTAATTCTGCAAGTTAATTGTGCAAATTAATGAAGTTTGGGTAAGTAAGTGGATTCACATGATAATTACAAATAGTCAGTAATGGTCATAATTCCTGGATTAGGTTGGATGTTAATGTATGCTTAAGATTTAATTTGACATCGAAGGATTTTTGGATCAAATTGACAAAAAATAATCCTAGGTGTTGATGCACCCAAAATTAGTGTATTGATCAGTAGTGAGCTTGAAATAAAGTTCTACAAAAGATAAGTGGGTTTTCCACCAAGACAGGGTAATACCCTCTAATTGGTTGCTAACCAGTAACAAGCGCTGCTCTTCATTCATGGTGGGACATGTATGGAAATATCCCATCAAGTCGCGGATCTAGGAATTTGATAATTCTCCTTGCATTTGGCCATTGTATTTGGGCAACAAATTTCTAGTGTTAAGTTGAAAAATAAAGGAAGATGCCCTAGGTTGTTGGCGGAGCACTTCAGTGAGGGTACCAATGAGCTACTAGGCCACTCTATTGAGATTGGAGTCTTCTTCATCGAAGTAGGGATCCTTGTGGGGTACCATGTGGAAGTAAGATTTGGATTGAACATTGTGCTAATGAGAGTGTGTTGGAGATATACTTCATTAGTGGTGAGCTAGGGCATGATGTTGACATTGAAGAGTGTTTGCAAAAAGGTGTAGTGTGTAAGGGAAACCTCTATAAACCCTAGAATGCTGAGTGGATCAAGGGTTTGAAGTTAGAAGTGTTGGGCCTGAGACCACTTCACCAAGTGAGGGGGATGAATCTTTGAAAAAACCTAGCAAGGAGATCATTGTTGGGATGTAGGGATGACCTTGAGGAACCCAACTAGAGGAATGTTTTAGGTGAAGGGAGGACCTTGAGGAACCAAAAACAAGAGAGGGAGTCATTGGGGTGTAGGGCGGACCTTGAGGAACCTAAACCCACTCAAACAATTGTAATTTATTGTTGGGGTGTAGGGTGGACCTTAAGGAATCCAATTGACAACAAATTTTTGGGTGAAGGGTGCACCTTGAGGAACTAGAAATGATATAAAGGTCATTGGGGTGCAAGGCGGACCGTAATGGACCAAACTCCTTAAGACAAAAATGTTGATGGGGTGTAGGGTGGACCTTGAGAAACCAAACTAGTAGGAAAACAACAACAACAACAATAACAATAATGATAATTTTTTTTGAAGCAATAGGCATGGACCTACATCACTAATACCATCTAATATGAAACAATCAAGATTACGATAAGAAAAGTAGGCTAAGCAATAAATATTACATGCAATAGCCAAAATAACTAAAGTGCACTAGCTGATTTAGAAGAGAAAACCATAAATAATGCAAGAGAAAGCCTTGAATATGTGATATCAAATCATAATGGCTTGGTTTGTATTGATGAGGCACATGCCTTTTATAGATTTAAATAGCTCGTCTTTATCATTTGAAAAGGTAAAAAAACCTAATCTAATGATGCACATGACTCAAATCTAGAAAGAAATGCATATGCACACAACATGAGGTTGGGAAGAGATGCCTTCTAACAAACTACTAACTAAAAACTAATTAATAACATGTAGTTCAATGCCCGGCTACACAACAATTTAGGAAACTTAATTGTTGATATGGGGCATTGTTCCCTCATTGAGGGGGTGCACCTTCCTTGATTGGGTATGCTCTCCTTGGTTGGATGTGTTCTTTGCCAACCCTTGCTAGAAGGCTCTAGAGAGACCTCTCCCACACCTCTGCACCCTTCCACATCACTTTGCTAAACCAAGCCAGCCCTAGTATTCCCTTAGTGCTTGACCAAAACAATTAACAAAGTTTATGAATAATACATCCTCCAATGAGTCAGAATCTTTTCTAGACCAAGCTACCCCATTGTCGATGGAGGAAGACGAAGGTGGGATTACCAAGTCGAGGAGTGAGTTAATACTTTCTCCTTTAGGTGTCTTGTCAGAAGACACAACTACTTGCAACTTAATTCGTAAATTAGGATATCTAATAATATGGTCATATTCACATTTGTCATGTGACCTTTCAACCTCGCTAGTATAAACCT
>JASDQU010358859.1:0-11834 GCA_032191745.1 Picea mariana | reverse complement strand
AGAGCATGATCCTCCTTCAGTAAGAAATAATTTCATGTGTCTACCAAACTTTCTTCTGACCTTTTCACCTCTAATTGATTTCGCCTTGTAACATGTGTTGGATATGTTTTCCCTTGTCCCTCTCGAAATTTCATCGCTCGAGCTGGATGATAGGTATGATAGATGCATATTTGGTTGTACCTACACTCCATCGAGGGAGAAGGAAATGTTAGGCCAATGATATTCATATTATAGTATAGCTAAAGATAAACATTGAAAATATAACTTGACATTTAAGACTTTTGCATCTAGGGTTGGAGCCCAACCTCTGAGAAAACACAAAGTATTTCTTCACTCAGTATTTTGGGTAGGTGTTGGGCCAAAATTATGTGGGAAGATAGAAGAAATAATTTAGAATTTCCCATCTAATTTGTAGACCACCTCTAATTTATGAGAACCCATGAGGGATTTCATCATGCTAGTGAGTAGTTTATATGGTGAAAAGGATTTCTCTTATATGAAGAACCATTGGGTTCCCTCGATACCCCAAATGTTGAATAAGACAATTGTAATATAGATGACTAGAGAAAATGATTGTTATATTTGAGTATAAATAAGGTAGAAAAAGACCTTATAGAATTTTTTCACAAGTGATAGTGTCTATTGTAACTCCATAGTGGGAATCTGAAGGAGGCATATTAGGAAATTACCATGTAAAATTTAATACCATGAGAGTATGAAAATTAGATTAACATCGGGTGAAAGATGGGCTAGTAGAGCAAATACCATGTCATGACTTTTCCTTGATTACATGTGTTGGATATGTTTCCCATGTTTATCTAGTTGATTTCACCACGATCAGTTCTCGATGTGTAGATGGAGGGTTGGAGTGGTTGTGGCATGGATGCTAAGCACATGAACAAACACATTTCACTGAGCACATGGACTTGTTATCACTGAGAAAAGGGAAATGAGAGATCTATGGATGAAGTGACAAATTTAGTTAAGTCCTAGCTTGCTGAGCAAAGAGAAAGAAGCTCTTCTTGCTCTACAGCTAGTATTCGATAGAGGAAGGGTTGACATTTTCTCCACAGGAAGACAAGCCACTCTAGGAGTCTAATACTGTGCCAAGTAGATGGACAACTTATCAAGCAAGACACCGGGTTTTGCACCAAGCAAGGCTTAGGTGGACTTTTGGGTCCATCAATATTTTACATGGGTTTTTGTGCCAAAATCTAGGATAATCTGAAGTGCCACAGAATGAATGTTACGAATGTGGTAGAGAGGGAGATTGATATTTTGGGGGAATGGGGTTTTTGTTACTAAAAGAATTATCAGGGAAAGTCTATCATGTTTTTGTACTGCCAAGTCTATCTACAGAAAACTTGATAAGTGAAACTTGGGGAGACGGAAAAGACACAAAGTTATTACCTAAGGACAAGCTAACCATTGACAACTGGTAGAAGGGTACCAATCTAGAAGCAGTTGTTTCAAAAATGATTGAGAGAGTTTGATTGTTGGTGCAAGGAACTTGCTTCAACTACCTTCATGACCGTAATTGAATCTTGTAGGGAGAATATAAAAGAGGCTTATAGGAGATTTTAGTGTCTACTTTGTTTTTCAATGTAAGTAGAAGCTCATGGAATCAACACCTGGCACATTGTTTGATGCAGGAGCATCGCCAACATCAAGCAAGCGTGGGGCAGGTGCCAACGCATATTGGCACATGATAAAATTGTTTGAATCTTTTTGAAGTTGGATGCGCCAAAATTAAATGTAACAATTAAGGGAGGGCGTACTTCCATATTGCAAACAAACCTTGAGCATCCCGCTCTCGTCTATATTAGGTGAAGGCACTTATGTTAGTTAATGTTAGTACATAGTTTTGAATTCTCAGATTAGACAGTTTTAGGAGCAAAGAGGGAAAACAGATATAGACACCCTCACTTGTATCATTGTAATAGTAGTAAGATAGAGCATAGAGAAGAGAGAAGAGAGCTGTAGTTGAAAACACCCATGTACAAAGATTTGAATTAATAGAAAGAGCTTCGATTCAAATTCATGGTGTCATATTAGTTATTTGTGTATGCATTATGAATGTCATGCCCATGGATGTTTATTCTTTGTTATGCATTTACTTTTATGCGCGAATGTATGATTTCATGTTTAATGTTTGAAATCTGAAGAGAGGGAGAGTCGAGAATGAGTTTCAATTGTTTCTCGGTCTGAGTAATAGGTTTCCTACAAGGAGTGCAGTGAAATTGTCCACAAGGTGTGCATTGACAGAAGTCAGAGTTCATGTCTGAAAACTCAGAAGAGATAACGTTATTCTCATTCTCATAGAAGTGCAAATTTAGCACAGGAGCTGTGCAAGGAGTGCGCAGGCTGAGTGAAGTCTCAAGGTTTGCAAACTGATTGAAATTGTGAAAGACTACTGTCGTAGGGAGGGCACAGAGTCAAAGGATTCAATACTTGGAAGTATTGAAAAGTTGCCTCAAGGAGTGCGTGCAGGAGTCATCTTGAAGACTCGAGTTGTGGAGAAGTTCAAAGGAATTTGTGTCTTGAATGTTGGAAAGAGACGCAACAAATTTGGCTCACTGGCAGACAAGCTTTCGTGAAGATATCGTATTTGTTTCGCCAAGATTGTCAAGGAGGAATTTGACGGTCAGAATCCCCCGTGGAGGATTCCCGAAGTCCCGAAATCCGTCAGATCTCACAAAGGAGTAGGGGAGTTACGACAGTATTCGGCGAGTGATATCTCATAAGAATCAGACCGTAGGATCCGAACCAACGAGGGCCATTGGATCACCCATGAAATTCCATCTCAGGATTTCAGGAGGTGAAGGGTTGAAACCTTTGTAACGAGAATCGTGAAATCATGAAAGTCGAAGTCCCAAAATAGTGAAGTAATCTGAGTCGTTTGCTAGAAGAAGGACATGTGTCGCGATATCACCCGTATCGGGGACTGAGACATTGGAGGTCAAGAAGGGAGGTCATTCAACTTCGTGAGAAGCAAAGTCACGAAATAATATAAGCTGTCTATCTGAGGAGGAAAGGTGGCAGAGATCAGGGAATCTCGTGAACTCGGAAGTTTGTCGGGTGAGAGCCCAAAACATGGGTGCTTGAAGTCGCGAGAAGTGAAGTCATGAAATAATCTAAGCCGTATATTTGAGGAGGATGTGTGGTAGATATCAGGGAATATCGTGAACTCAGAAGTTCACCGGGTGAGAGCCCAAAACTTGGGTGCTTGAAGTCGCGAGAAGCGAAGTCGCGAAATAATCTAAGCCGTCTATTTGAGGAGGACAAGTGGTAGAGATCAGAGGATCTCGCGAACTCGGAGGTTCACCGGGTGAGAGCCCAAAATTTGAGCGCTCCAAGTTGCGAGAAGCGAAGTTGTGAAGTAATCTAAGCCATCCATCGGAGGAGGACAGGTGGCAGATATCAGAGGATCTCGTGAACTTGGAGGTTCACTAGGTGAGAGTCCAAAATTTGGGTGCTCGAAGTCGCAAGAAGCGAAGCTGCGAAGTGCCGAGGTTTCACCTAAGAGACACGTGGCATATCCACATGGTGGGCCCAGGGAATAATCAGCTGGACACACATCATGCTTTTGGAAGAGTCAACACCCCTTTGACCTTTCACGTCTCAGGAAGTTGGGAGATAAGGGAATGAAAGCTCGAGATTTCAACTCGCGAAATCGCGAGTAGCGAAAGGTGCTAATACTTAGCCTATCTGGTGGTCGTGCGGGAAAGGTGTTTATGGAGAAGGAGCCATAATCATTTCGTAATATTAGGTATCGTGGATTTGGAGGAGGAACAATCGGAGTCTCAACTCGTGAACTTGCGAGATTGCGAGTTGTCGAGAAGGACCTATGGATCGATAACTTTGTAGATTCCAGTGGGAATCCAAAGAGCCGATCTGGCTCAAGGTCATATAGAATGATCCTATGAGAAGATATCGGTCCCAAGGTGCCGATAGGTCTACACAATTCGATATTAGAGCCCAGAAAGATTTCTTTGCTTTTTGTAGCAGGGAAAAGAAAGATTGACCATGCCGCTGAGAAGAAGAGACAGACAAACGCCCGATCCACCAGAGGATTGGGAAATGCCAAGAAGAAGGGGTAGGCATATGCCTAATCCAGCCATAGAAAGAGAAATGTGTGACCTATGCACCAGACTTGAGGACATGGAGGCAGCACAGAGGCGCACAGCCAGTGCTGGGGATGTTAGTGATTTCGAAAGTGAAAATGAGGTCAAACATGAAGGAGAAGAGGTCACAGCAGAAGATGCAACAAATGAACGCCTTCTTAGAGCTGTTGCAAGAATGGGTGAAAGAGCCAAAATGGACATTCCAGTTTATGAGGGAAACCTGTATGCTGAAGAGCTTCTAGACTGGATTAGAGCTCTGGACACATATTTTGACTATGAAGATGTCAAGGAGGAAAAAAAGGTCAAACATACTATCACAAGATTGAAAGGGCAAGAAGCATTATGGTGGGATGAGCTACAAGCTGACAGACGCTACAAAGGCAAACAGAAGATCAAAAGTTGGGATAGGATGATCGCAAAGATGAAGGCGAAATTCATTCCCATGGATTACCAAATTACTATGTTTCGGAGAATGCAAAATTTGAGACAGAAGTTAATGACAGTAAAGGAGTACACTGAAGAATTCTACAGGCTAAACATCAGGGCAGGTCATTGCGAAAGTGATGATGAAAAATTTGCCAGGTACATGAATGGTCTGAGATATGACATTCAGGATGAGATGCGTATGATAACCATCCAAACGATGGAAGATTCTTATCAAATGGCTCTAAAGGTGGAAGAGAAGATCAGCCAAAAACAAGGTCAAAGAGGCTAAGGAAGAAGTCAGCCCAGAGGCAAATCAATTTCCCAGGATAGAAATCAGAAAAACAAGGAAGAATGGAAGAAACCTCAGACTCAAACTGAGAGAGGTGGAAGTTTACAGAGAGGGCAGGATACCAAACAGAAAGGTCAGTATGCTGATGCAAACATTTTTCCTCGTACCAGAGGTAGAGGAAGAGGAAGAGGTGGAGTGATTAAATGCTTCACATGTGGAAAGAATGGACACAAGTCTTATGAGTGTCCAGACAAAAAAAAAGAAGGTGGTGAAACTCACATTGTTGAAGCACAGAGGTGGAATGTTGAGGTAGAAGATGCTGAAGGCGGAAGATCGTTGATGATGCGAAAGGTTCTCTTAACGCTAGAGAAGGAGGTGGAGAATCCAGTGCAAAGGAACAATCTTTTTCAGACTTCTTGTAAAAACAAGGACAGGTTATGCAAAGTCATTGTGGACATTGGTAGCATAGATAATCTTGTTTCTACAGAGATGGTATAAAATCTGGAGCTGGAGACGATTGATCATCCAAGCGCATACATAGTTTCGTGGTTGCAAAAAGGACATCAAGTAAATGTCACTAAGCAATGTTTAGTTGAATTTAAAATAGGAGGGTATAAAGATGAAATACTCTGTGATGTCATTCCCATGGATGTTTGTCATCTATTGCTAGGAAGACCATGGCAATATGACAGGAATGTGATTCATGATGGGAGAATAAAAACATACACCCTAGAGAAGAATGGGAGAACTCACATGTTGTTGCCAATCAAAGATAAAGATGTGAAACCTGAAGTAAGCAACATTGTACTTCTCATGAGTGGGAAGGAACTTCTTACAGAGGTTAAGAAGAAGGAGGAACCGCAATTCATTGTGGTCAGGAAGCCAAAGATTGTTTTAACAAGTACAAGGGTAGATGATTTACCATAAAAGGTTCAGGAACTGCTGGAAGAGTTTGCTGACATAGTAGTGGATGAACTACCTCGTTCGTTGCCACCAATTAGAAGTGTGAGCCATCATATTGATATCATACCTGGAGCTAGTTTTCCAAACAAAGTAGAGCATAGATTGACGTTGTAGGAAAATGAAGAGGTCAAAAGACACGTCCAGGATTTAATGGGAAAAGGGTTAGTGAGAGAAAGCTTGACTCCGTGTGGTATTCTGATAGTGCTCAGTTCAAAGAAAGACGGAGGCTGGAGGATGTGTACTGACTCGAGAGAAATTAACAAGATAACCATCAGGTATAGATTTCCATTACCAAGGATGGATGATCTGATGGATTGCTTGAGTGGAGCCAAATTTTTTTCAAAGATTGATTTGAAAAGTGGATATCATCATATTCGTATGAGAGAAGGTGATGAATGGAAGACAGCCTTCAAGACTAACAAAGGGTTGTATGAATGGTTTGTTATGCCATTTGGTTTAATCAATGTGCCAAGTACTTTCATGAGATTGATGAATGAAGTCCTAAAGGATTTCATCAGAAAAATTGTCATTGTGTATCTTGATGACATACTGATTTTCAGTAAGACAGAGGTAGAGCATCTGAAACATTTGGCTACAGTGATGAAGAGGTTATAGCAAGAGAAGTTGCTGATAAACATGAAGAAATCCTCATTCATGAAGACATAGCTCATTTATTTGGGGTTTGTTATTTCTGCAGATAAGTTGAGGATGGATCCAGATAAGGTGGAGGTAATTAAGAATTGGCCATCACCGAAGAGTATATTTGAGGTGAGAATATTTCATGGATTGGTTAGTTTCTACCGGAAGTTCATCAGGAATTTTAGTGGGATTAGTGCACCGATGATGGACACAGTGAAGAAGAGACACAAATATTTTCACTGGATAGAAGAAGATGAGAAAATTTCCAATTTGCTGAAAAGGAAAATCATGGAACAACCAATTCTGGTGTTTCCGGATTTCAAAAAGACATTTCAGGTAAAATGTGATGCAAGTGGATTTGCAATAGGGGCAATCTTGAGCCAAGAAGATAGACCGATAGCATACTTCAGCGAGAAGCTGAATGAAGTGAAAGTGAAATACTCCACATATGACAAGGAGTTCTATGCTATTATTCAGGCATTGAAGAAATGGAGACATTACTTAATTCCTAAGGAGTTTGTCTTATATAGTGACAATCATGCTTTGCAATTTGTGACTCAAAAGGAAAAGTTGAATCAAAGACATGTTAAATGGGTTGAATACATGCAGTACTTTACTTTTGTAATTAAGCATATTTCTGGAACTTCTAACAAAGTTGTTGATGCTTTGAGAAGGAAATGTTTGCTATTGCAGGAGTTCAGAGTCAAAACATTGGGCTTTGATGATCTCAGGGACATGTATAGAGATGATCCATATTTTAAAGAGGCGTATGAAGCAGCTGAGAATCCAATTCTTAGGGATAGAATCCAATGGGAAGAATACATGATCTAGGAAGGATTACTGTTTAAGGGTAATCAACTTTGTATTCCAAAATTCTCCATGAGGGGGAATTTGCTGAAGGAGAAACATAGTGGAGGATTGGCAGGGCATTTTGGTAATGACAAGACGTTCTCAAATCTAGATGAGTCATATTATTAGCCAGGAATGAGAGAAGACGTCAAAATATTTGTGGACAGATGCAGAATTTGTTAGCATTCAAAAGGGAAGAGACAGAATGCAGGATTTTATCAACCGTTACCCATACGTGACAGGTCATGGGATGCAGTCAGCATGGAATTCATATTGGGGTTGCCAAGAACACAAAGAGGGTTTGAATAGATCTTTGTGGTAGTGGATAGATTTTCTAAGATGGCACACTTCATACCATGTTAGAAAACCAGTGACGCAACTCACATTGTGAATCTATTTTTCAAAGAGGTCATTCGACTTCACGGCTTACCAAGGAGCATAGTCTCGGATCGAGACACCAAATTCGTGGGACACTTCTGGAGAACCTTATGGAAAAAGCTGGGAACAAACTTTTCGTTCAGTTTAACTTATCATCCTCAGACGGTTGGACAGACCGAAGTTGTGAACAGAAGTTTGGGAGACTTGTTGAGGATCTTGGTGACAGAACACCACAGTCAGTGGGACAATATTCCGCCACAGGCAGAATTTGCTTATAATGATTCAATCAACAAAAGCACAGGGTAGAGTCCATTCCATATTGTTTATGGGATGCAGCCCAGAGGAGTTTCAGAATTCAGAGATTCAGAATAGGATGCAACTAGAAGTGCTAGTGCAGAGGATTTCGTAGAAGCGATGAAGGAACTTCACAACCACGTAAAGGAGCGATTACAGAACTCGAGCCAAGAGTATAAGCACAGAGCAGATCAACACAGGAGACAACTTCAATTTGAGGTTGGTGATTTGATTCTAGCACATCTGAGAAAGGAAAGGTTCCCGAAAGGGACATATAACAAACTAAAGATGAAGAAGATCGGACCATGTAAGGTCTTGAAGAAATTTGGGGAAAATGCTTATGAGATTGAATTACCCGATGGGACCGGAATTTCTCCGATATTCAATGTCTCAGATTTGTACCCATACAAAGCTGAAGTAGGAACAAGTGATGAACAACCATAAGTTCAGTGGACTAAACAAATGCCAGTTGCAAAAAATCCGCAGATGGAAAGCATACTGGACAAAAGAGTTAGCAAGAGGACCAGGAGAAAAGAATACTTTGAATAGTTGGTCAAGTGGAAGGGACATCCAGTTGAAGATGCTAGCTGGGAGAATGAAGCAGAGATTCAGAAGCATGGGCAGACCATGCAAGAGCTCATGGACAGGAGCCCGTGACAATTTTCAAGCAAGGGAGTATGATGCAGGAGCATCGCCAACATCAAGCAAGCATGGGGTAGGCACCAATGCATTTTGGCACATGATAAAATTGTTTGAATATTTTTGAAGTTGGATGCGCCAAACTTAAATGTAACAATTAAGGGAGGGCATACTTACATATTGTAAACAGACCTTGAGCGTCCCACTCTCGTCTGTATTAGGTGAAGGCAATTATGTTAGTTAATGTTAGTAGGTAGCTTTGAATTCTCAGATTAGACAGTTTTAGGAGCGAAGAGGGAAAATGGATATAGACACCCTCACTTGTATCATTGTAACAGTAGTAAGATAGAGTATAGAGAAGAGAGCAGAGAGCTGTAGTTGAAAACACCCATGTACAGAGATTTGAATTAATAGAAAGAGCTTTGATTCAAATTCATGGTGTCATATTAGTTCTCTGTGTATGCATTATGAATGTCATGCTCATGGATTTTTATTCTCTGTTATGCATTTAATTTTATGCGCGAATGTATGATTTCATGTTTAATGTTTGAAATCCAAAGAGAGGGAGAGTGGAGAATGAGTTTCAACTATTTCTCGGTCTGAGTAAGAGGTTTCCTGCAAGCAGTGCAGTGAAATTGTCCACAAGGTGTGCGTCGACAGAAGTCAGAGTTCATCTCTTAAAACTCAGAAGAGATAACATTATTCTCATTCTCGTAGAAGTGAAAATTTAGCACAGGAGCCATGCAAGGAGTGTGCAGGCTAAGTGAAGTCTTAGGGTTTGCAAACTGAGTGAAATTGTGAAAGACTACTGTCGTAGGGAGGGCACAGAGTCGAAGGATTCAATACTTGGAAGTATTGGAAATTTGTTGCAAGGAGTGTGTGCAGGAGTCATCTTGAAGACTTGATTTGTGGAGAAGTTCAAAGGAATTTGTGTCTTGAACATTGGAAGGAGACACAACAACTTTGGTTTGCTGGCAGACAAGTTTTCATGAAGATATCGTATTCGTTTTGCCAAGATTGTCAAGGAGGAATTTGACAGTCAGAATCCTCCATGGAGGATTCGCGAAGTCCTGAAAGCCATCAGATCTCGTAGAGGAGAAGGGGAGTTATGGCAGCATTTGGTGAGTGATATCTCCTAAGAATCGGACCGTAGGATCTGAACCAACAAGGGTCATTGGATCACCCACAAAATCGCATCTCGGGATTTCGGGAGGTGAAGGGTCGAAACCTTTGTAACTAGACTCGCGAAATCGCGAAAGGTGAAGTTCTAAAATATCGAAGGAATCTGAGCCATTTGCTAGAAGAAGGACACGTGTCGCAAGATCACCCGTATCGGGGACTCAGACATTGGAGGTCAAGAAGGGAGGTCATTCAACATCACGAGAAGCAAAGTCACGAAATAATCTAAGCTGTCTATTTGAGGAGGACAGGTGGCAGAGATCAGGGAATCTTGTGAACTCGGAAGTTTGTCGGGTGAGAGCCCAAAACTTGTGTTCTTGAAGTCGCGAGAAGAGAAGTCCCGAAATAATCTAAGCCATCTATTTGAGGAGGACAGGTGGAAAATATCAGAGAATCTTGTGAGCTCGGAAGTTCACTGGGTGAGAGCCCAAAACTTGGGTGCTTGAAGTCGTGAGAAGCAAAGTCGCGAAATAATCTAAGCTATCTATTTGAGGAGGACAGGTGGCAGAGATCAGAGGATCTCATGAACTTGGAGGTTCATCGATTGAGAGCCCAAAATTTGAGCGCTCCAAGTCATGAGAAGCGAAGTCGCGAAGTAATCTAAGCCATCCATCGAAGGAGGACAGGTGGCAGAGATCAGTGGATCTCGCGAACTCGGAGGTTCGCCATGTGAGAGTCCAAAATTTGGGTGCTTGAAGTCGCGAGAAGCGAAGCTGTGAAGTGTCGAGGTTACACCTAAGAGACATGTGGCAGATCCACATAGTGGGCTCGAGGAATAATCAGTCGGACACACATCACACTTTTGGAAGATTCAACACCCCGTTGACCTCTCGCGTCTCAGGAACTCAGGGGATAAGGGAACGAAAGCTCGAGCCTTTGAATCACGAAATCGCGAGTAGAGAAAGGTGCTAGTACTTATCCTAGCTAGTGGTCATGTGGGAAAGGTGATGATGGAGAAGGATCCATAATCATTTTGCGATCTCAGGTATCGTGGATTTGGAGGAGGAAGAATCGGAGTCTCAACTCGCGAACTCACGAGATTGCGAGTTGCCGAGAAGGACCTGTGGATCGATAATTTTGCAAATTCCAGTGGGAGTCAAAAGAGTCGATCTGGCTCAAGGGAATATAGAATGATCCTGTGAGAAGATATCAGTCCCGAGGTGCCGATAGGTCTGCACCATTGTTGTAGAAGGGCCCATGGAGCCATAAATCAAGAAGTAAGTTGCGGGAAACACCTAACCCACCCATGTACCAATACCAAAAACTCATCCAAACATAGAAACTGATACGAAATGTCTTAGAACGCTCTGAGCTATAGTGTATGATGTTTCGTGATTTGGAAATGCTATATGTTTTCACCATATTTATCTTCCTCCTCTTTCAATGAGTTATCAAAAGTTGTGGAGATATGGTATTTAGATCATTACAAACATTTTTGCAAGGTGTTCTTAGCTCCTATTTATGTTCTCCTCTTTTATAAACCATGCTCAATATTATTTAAGGGAAACTTAGTTGTGTTAGGGTTGATCAATAGTTGGTACATAGAAGGAGATGACAATTGTATCCAAATCTATAAGTGCACCTCATCTTTGCATAGATTTCTTAATCACATCCTAGGTAGATTAGTAATCATGGATGTATCTTACCAAATCATTGAATTTGGATCCTATACAGAATTAAAGGAACATAAGAAATGCATGATTTCAACATACTTAGGGTTTAGAGACATATCCTATGAGGTGTGAGATCAATAGCTGAATATGGAGGCAAAATAGGGTTTAGAGACTATTTTTGCATACCATGGTTTTTTCCAAGGAAGTCTATGGAATCAAAATTTATCTTGTTCGCCTCTCCCTCCTCCGTGCACCTCTCCCTCCTTCTCCCATGCTCCTCTCCCTCATTCTCCCCTACTACCATCCACTCTGTGTGTGTGCCTCCTTCTCCCCTGCTACCCTCCACTCTGTGTGTGCATGCATCTATTCGGCCCCTGCTACCCTCCACTCTCATATGTGTGCATGCAGTTATTCGGCCCCTGCTACCCTCCACTCTCAGGT